>CM062297.1:573214857-573327958 GCA_031216915.1 Pictodentalium vernedei | reverse complement strand
AAATAATAATCCGTAGAAAAACAATAGTCTTTTCCAGAGGGAAAAGCCTAAAAAAAAAAAAAAAAAAAAAAAATAATAATCCGTACAAAAACAATAGTCTTTTCCAGAGGGAAAAGCCTAAACCCCCCCCCCCCCCCCCAAAAAAAAAAAAAAATAATAATCCGTAGAAAAACAATAGTCTTTTCCAGAGGGAAAAGCCTAAATAAAAATAATAATAATTTAAATAAATGAATCTACCAAATAAATAAATAAATAAATAAATAAATAAATAAATAAATAAATAAATAAAAAATTAAAAATAATCAATAAATAAATATATAAATAAATAAATAAATAGTAATTTTATTTAGGAAATACACCCACATGATTGAAATTGGAACCTATTTTGTTTTGGGGCATATATGAACTCTGGCACTCGCCTGTGTGAGCTTGAGGTTTAAAAATCGCACTGGCACAGACATTTCCTACTGAAACGTTTTTTTTTTTCTTTTAATATGCCGCCGAAAAATTGTTTTCATTTACTGAACCCTGATGGGTTTCAAACATGACAAAAAGTACATAAAATTGATTTAAACTAAGTGATGAGCTTAGGAACTGGTTAAACTGACTGGCAAAAATTGATGTTATTCATTGATGGGTTCTAATTTAGCCCTTACAAGGATGTTACGCAAGCTTTTGTTTTTCTTATAGGCGATGAAAGGTCGAAGATTCAAAGGTTCATTTAATTTTGCATTGGTAAAATTGAATTCATCTTTTAACATTTTTGCTATTTCGATATTCATTCTGTTGTACGTTAAAGTGAAAGGAATGATGGACCTCCTTTCGCATTCGCCCTCTGATATGTTCATACCAAATGACCAGAGGGTTTGAAGTATATTGATTCAAAAAGCTTCACGTTTTTTTCTAAATTCATCTGTTTCTTCTAATGTGTCTTTAATTGGTGGTTGTTCAATAGGATGGATTTTGAAATCGTCCAAAGAATGGCCAGGAAGGTTAAAATGTTGTGCTACTGGGGCATCAGCATTATGTTTTGTATCCTGTTTGTGTCTAGTAGCACGTTCTCGGAAAGGATTTTGACTTTGACCAACATACTGTTTCCGACATCGCTTACAAGTGATAAGGTAAATAATGTTTGGTGAATCACAATAAAGGGGGTTACGGATCTGATAATGATTTTTCGTTTGTTCGGAGGAAAATTCCTCTTTCTGGTCAGGCATAAAAGTATGCAGTCTACAACGAGGCTCCTTGCAATTAAATACCGCGCCACTACCATTTTGCAACGGTCTGTTGTGTTCAATCTTGAGTGGTTCGAAATCGGTAGTTTCAGCTGGACTTTCGAGCTTTCTCAGGGGTTGGGATTTCAGGTTACGCAAAAGGCGCAGCGAGTACCCTCTCGATCTGAGGGCGCCAAATAGAGTAGAACAAGCCTCATTGAAATTTACCTTATCACTTGAATTGCGGTGGAAACGGATGATCTGTGATTTGATGATACCTTTAAATGTATGTTGAGGATGAAATGATTTTTGTGCAACAATTGATGTGAATCGGTTGGTTTAAAATATACTTTATAATCTAAATGACCGGACGCCTGAAATTGTTTGCCTTTATACACGGTCACATCGAGAAAATCAACAGAATTTTCACTGGTAGCTTTCAATTTAATATTTGGATCGTGATTATTCAAAATTTCTAAAAATTCATCAAAATCTTCTTTTGAATGTTCCCAAATAATAAAAATGTCATCTAAATATCTGAGATATACGAGAGGATGCTTTGCACATTTGCTTAAGGCATTTTCCTCCCATTCCGCTACATAAATGCTTGCAAAATTAGGACTGAATCTTTTACCCATAGGACAACCCATTATTTGTAGAAAATATTCTCCATTGAACTGAAAGTCATTACCTTTTAAGCTCAGCTCTAAAAGATCCAAAATTTGTTCATCCGGGCGTTTCGCTTGCGGATATTTTTCAAATGCATTTTTAACTGATTTAACACCTTTATCAATATCAATGTTCGTATACATACTGTCGATATACAAAGTAGCCAGAATTGCATTTTTTGATATTTTCAATTTCGAAATTTTTGACAGGAAATCCTGTGTATTTTTTAGATAGCTCGGATGTCTATTTGCTATAGGTTTCAGATGATAATCAATTAATTCCGAGATCGCATAAGATTCCGAATTACAATCTGATACAATTGGCCTCCCGGGTGGAGTTAAGTCATCCTTCCATGAAGAACGGTCCTTGTGGATCTTTGGAAGGATATAAAATTGTCTTGTTTGAGCACTGAGCTTAGCTGTTAAATATTTCAATTGTTTTTTGGTAATGTGACCTTCGTCGAGGAGAAATTTTAAGATCTTATTGAATTTTTCGATATTGCTAGGCCAAATAAATTAATCTATTTTCTTATAATGTTTAGTATTGCTGAGTTGTCTCATGGCTTCCTTTATATAATTATCCCGAGATAGAACGACTACCGACCCACCTTTGTCGGCTGGTTTAATTACTAATTTCTTATTTTTTCGAAGTTTCGTGAGGGCTCTCCGTTCACCAGCTGTTATATTGTCTTTATCGGAGAGTATGTTCATGTTGAACACCTTTTTGATGATTCGTTTGCTAGCCTCAATAATTTCGGGATCTACTTCACTATCTGGAGGTGACCAACCAGATGATTCTGTAAAAGGAAGTTTCCGACCGCTGGAGTTTCTAAAGCGGTCGGCTAATTTCATTTGCCTAAGAAAATTACAGTTGTATGATGGTAAATTTGTTTGGTTATAAGTTTTAGGCTTTGGTGCTGGTACATAAGTTAAACCGCGATCTAAAAGAGCTTTCTCTTGGGTTGTTAGGTCATTGGTGCCAGATAGGTTAACCACATTAGTTCCTAATCCCACATCTGTTAGGCGGCTGTTACCTTTGCCTTTACTTAGTTTAAATTTAGGTGGTTCAACCAGTGATCGTACATAATATTGGCGGTTCTCGTGGTCCAATGGATTAAATCCTGAGCAACATCAAACTTCGCGTCATCAATTTTTGGTATAACGTTAACGTCCTTCACTTTCCGAATGGTTTCGTTGATGATGCTCAGGGTTCTCCTCTCAGCCTGAGGGAGTTTTTGCGAAAAGTTTAGTTCAGCGAAATAAATTTTTACTGATCTAAACTTGACCCTGATATCGCTAAGCATATTCCGCAACTGCTTAACTACGAGATCAGAATTGTCGTTTCGAGAATTCACGCCAATATTTAATAATATTTTTGGGGGACTGGACTGGCCCCTGTGCCCTTTAAACATAGAGCGCAGATGATTGAATTTGGCGCCGGGGTAACACTCCACCTGGATGTCCGGATGGGGATTTCGATCAATGCGTCCTAAATTTGAACTTCCAATCATAAGGGAGGTCTGAGGGAGGTGAGTCGAGGGGTGCAGGTGGGGGAGAGAGGGGATCCGGAGGCATGCAGACAGTGTAATATGAGGTATGGTGGTGGTCGGTCAATGGAGAGTAGTGGGGTATTTGCGAATTGCAGGGATATTTTACAGTTGTTAGAGTAGTGTGTTGGATTCGAGCGGGAGATTGCAGAGCTGAGAGGGAGGTTGGGGAGGGCCGGTGTATCTGGAGTTACCCCGTTGAAGGTTACCTAGGATGGTGAGGTGGAAGGTGGGTGGAAGGTCGTTGTGGACTCAAGGAGGAAACTGGGAAGAAGGAAACGTGGGGGAATAATGCTTGATGTGGGGAGTGTAACTGAGGAGGGGGGTTCTAGTAGGAAAATTCGGAAGGTGGCGTCAGGTCAGGGCTGCGTCGAGTCCGGAAGCCAGAGTCGGCGTAAGGCTGCCAAGGTTGCTAGGCGGTGTTTAGAAAACAGGTTTAGTGTTTTAGACTCTGATACCCCTGGGGACGAGAGTGAGGGGGAAAGTGTGGGGGGTGAGATGGTTGTTGATGATGATAGGCCAGTCGGGGTAAGGAGGGCGGTCAAGAGAAAGAGGGGGCCAGGAGCTTGCAAAACGAGAGGAGGTGCAGATGATATAGGAACTGGGGCCAGAAGAAGAAAATTAGTTGTAGCGGGGAGCAGCATTGTACGTGGGATTGACAATGTAGTTTGTGGTCCTGATAGTTCCAATCGAACAGTCTTGTGCTTTCCGGGGGTGAAGGTGGAGGATCTCAGGGATCGGGTAGATGGCATTGTGGCAGGGTCAGGACCGGAACCGGCAATGGTGGTCCATGTGGGGACCAACAATATCAGGGAGAGAAGGTCAGTAAGTTTGGTGGAGTCGTATAGAGGCTTAGTCGGCAAACTGCTAAGTAGGAATGCAAGGGTAGTCGTATCCGGGGTCCTTCCTGTCCTTGGAGGTGGGGACGAACGGAACTCAAGGATTTTGGCGCTAAATGAAGAGTTAGAGGACAACTGTGTTGATCTGGGAATTCCCTTTATCGACCATTGGGACATGTTTTGGGGCAATGGGAGCATGTACGGGCGTGACGGGCTGCATCTTAGCAGGGCGGGGAAACGGGTATTAGGGGATAAAATTCTACGGGTAGCAGAGCCTTTTTTGGAGAGGAGCGGAGTGGGAGGTCAGAGGCAAGTATAACGAGAGTGGACATAGGTGGGGTGAACAAGAGTGAGGGGGACAGAATAAGTTTACCAAGACTAGCACCAGAAAACAATGGGCCCAGTAGGCGGAAGCCAATGAACCTCGGTACCCTGAAAGTGGGTTATAGCAACATCCAGGGTCTCCATCGGAAAGTAAGTGAAATTGCTACATTGATCGAGGCAGAGGAGTTTGATGTCATGGGCTTAAGCGAGACGTGGGTAAGACATGAGGAACGGGTAGACCAAGTAAGCGGGTGTGTGTGGATAGGTGTAGGGCGAACGGAAGGCCAGAAAAAGGGGGGAGGGGTAGGCATGTACATTAAAGAGGATTTAAAACCGTCGCTGATTACAGATCTGGAAGATATCATCACCTCGGCTGATGTGTCAAAAGAAATTGGATGGGTAAAGATCAGTCTGAGAAACAAAAGTATTGCCCTTGGGGTTGTGTACTGTGCGGTGGAGGGAAGTAAACCCGAGTGGAATGACTCGATATACTCAACACTAAGGTTCAATATCACTGAACTAGAAAACAGGGGGCTCGCTATAATTCTGATGGGCGACTTTAATGGACACATAGGTGACAAGGAAGAAGGCATAGAGGGTGGGGACAAGAAAGTCAACAGGAATGGAAGGAAGCTGTTGAACTTCACAAATGAGCTCGGTCTGAAGATTCTGAACAGGGACGCTAGATGTAAGGGGAAATGGACCTGGGAGAGAAACGACAGAAAATCAATAATTGACTACATTCTCATAGATATGAATTTATGGAGGGAGGTGATAAGGATAGAAGTGGATGATGAGGGCAAAATGGAGTTGGATAGTGATCACAACTTGATTACAGTGACGATGAGGGCCAAAAACCTACAGAAAAGGAAAGTAAGCTTCAAGGAGATTTGGGAACTCAAAAAGGATGCCGACTGGGCGAAGTTCGAAGAAAAACTGAAACCAAAGCTTGCAGCCGTACGCAAGGGGGGGGGGGGGTAGTGTCCAGAAGATGGCCGACGCCATAGTTGAGAGCCTAGTGGAGGCAGGGAAGGAAAGTGTAGGAAAGATTAGGGTGCCAGCACGGGAACTTGGGTACAGAGTGAACGAAGAACTGAAAAGGGCCATAAAGGTTAGAAAAGCTAAATGTGCTGCATACAGGAGAAGTAGAAAAATTAAGGGGGTGGAAAGCAATGAGGCCATGGTAGCAAAGGAAGAATACCAACAAGCACGAAATAAAGTAAACAAGATTAAAGACGACAACCGGAGAGTGCGAAATAGCAGTCTTATTAGGACGATAAGAACGACAGGGGGGTCCTGTTCGAGCGTATTTTGGAAATGGGTGAACAAACGTAACAAAGGTAATAACCAACAGAGCATTAAAGTAGATGGCAGAGTTACAGAAGAGCGAGATCAAATCGCATTAGAACTAGTCAAGCACTGGGAAAAGGTAAACGATAAGCGATGGGGCTTGGTGAACCCACCGGAGTGTCCGAACCAGGTCGAGGAAAATCTCTCGGACTTCGTGTGCAGCGAAATCAAAACTGAGGAGGTGCGAAGGGTGATCTCAAAATTGAGGAATGGAAAAGCGGGAGGGGTGGACGAAATTCCTAACGAGTTTATCA
This sequence comes from Pictodentalium vernedei, assembly GCA_031216915.1. Lineage (NCBI taxonomy): Eukaryota > Metazoa > Mollusca > Scaphopoda > Dentaliida > Dentaliidae > Pictodentalium > Pictodentalium vernedei. The sequence goes on along the minus strand of CM062297.1, from coordinate 573,321,762 downwards.
GAAAGGGGGGAGAGGAACTCTTGGAAAGCCTAACTGCCCTATTCAATTTAACCATAGAAAAACAAGAGGTCCCAAAGGAGTGGAGGGAAAGCAAAGTGACATTTATTCACAAAAAGGGGGAAAAAGACGTTTTGGATAACTATCGAGGGATCTCTGTCAGTAGCAACATTGGAAAGGTTTTCTGTAAAGTCCTTTATGGGAGACTAGAGGAGGTAATTGAAAAGAAGGGATTTTTGGGAGAAATCCAGAATGGCTTCAGGAAGGGAAGGAGAGTAACCGACCATCTTTTCACGCTATCCCAAATGATAGAATCCGCGAAAGCAAAAAAGAAAAAGATGTTTATGGCCTTTTTGGATGTCAAAAAGGCATACGATAGAGTATGGAGGGAGGGTATGTGGCGCAAGCTGCAGGCTCTGGGCTTAGGAGGCGAGTTTGTTGGAATTATGAAAGCATTATATAAAGATGCACAGGGTGAACTTAGCCTGGGAAACATTACAACAAAACGTATGCCCATGGAGATAGGCCTAAAACAGGGGTGTATCCTTTCGCCAATCCTGTTTGCATTGTACATCAAAGGTTTAGGAGATGAACTCCTGCGTAGCGACGAGGGGGTAGCAGTTGGGGACTTGAAGATCCCAGGGCTATTTTTTGCAGACGATATGGTTCTAGTGTCAGAAAGTGGTTCTAGTGTCAGAAAGCGAAGAGGAGCTAACGAAAATGCTGGGAATTGTTGGGAAATATGGGAGCAAATGGAGACTCGAACTTAATGAAAGCAAGAGCAAAGTTATACCTGTGGGCCGCAAAGTGGACCCCACTCGAAGGTGGAGAGTGGGTGAGTTCTGCATTCCGGAAGGGAGCAGCAAACTTCTCAGTGTAGGAGAGACAGGTGATTACGAGTATTTGGGGGTAAATATAAACATTACAGGAAGAGGCATCTCCCGAAACCACACAAATAAATTGATTCTGAAGGGGAAGCGAATCCTTAACCAAATGAAACTTATAGGGAGAAACAGTTTCAATAAGATTTTCGTGGGGAAAACCATTTGGGAAATGGTGGGGTTGCCAAGTATAACATACGGTACGGAAGTGGTACCTCTAAACCAGACGGCCGTAAAGAGCTTGGAAATCTTACAGAACGATGCAGGCCGATGGATAACGGGGTCGAGTAATGCCGCAGCGCTAGAAGCGATCAGGGGTGAGCTTGGGTGGATGAGGATCAAGGACAGGATAGACCTGTTGAAACTCGGTTATCTTAATTATTTGGTGAATCTCCCCGATAGCCGATGGTGTAAAGTAATGTTCCTGCGAATTTTCAACTCAAATATCAAAACGGGGTGGATGGTCCAAGTGTGGGAGCTAGTAGAGAACTACTCATTGGAGATCTCGGACCTGGACGTTGGGGCAAACCAGGGTAAAAAAATCGTCAGAGAAAGGGTCACGGAGGATTGTAACCGTAATTGGCGAGAGGGGATCAAATCAAAGAGGTCTTTGGGTGGCCTGCGTGATAAAGAGAGGCCAGGTTTTGAAGAGTACCTTGATGGCACCTTTGGGGGGTCACTGCTGTTCAAGCTGAGGTCGCGATCCCTGGAGCTGAGGGGAAAAACTGGGAAAGACGGTGAAAGGGAGTGCCAGATGTGTAACTTACGCATGGTGGAGACCCAGGAACACTTCCTTCTAGAATGCCCAAAGTATCAGTCTAAAAGAATGAGATTCACTGGGAGTATAATGGGGAAGTGGGATGGGAGAATGAAGGACATGTGGTTAGAGGGAGACTCAAAGGAGAGGGTTAATGTGCTAATCGGAGAGATTGGGAAGAATGGGGCAAGGGATGTCATCAAGCAGTTCGTCTCCGAATGTTGGGAGGAGAGGAGAAGCGTGGGAACAGGGAGGCAGTTGGGAGTTCAGGGGTAACCAAGGCCTTCTCGTCCGAGAACCGCGACAAATCAGCGGCTGGCCAAAGTGTTATTATTATTATTATTATCATAAGGATGTTTTTACAAACATCGGTGAGGCGCCAATTCCTTTTGTCAAAATTAACTCCGCTCTTATGCCGAAACTGGGAGAATTTAGAATCAAATGAGCGGCCCGAGTTGCGGCTCGGTGATTTGACTTTCTCTGAGTACGATATACCTGGTTGAACCACACTAGAGGCAGGAGAAGGGGAGCATAAACAGAAGCAGGAGAGGAAACAGAAGCAGGAGAAGAAACAGAAGGAGGAGGAGGAGTTCTAGTGAGAGCACTAGGAGAACCAGAGAAGAAAGGCTGAGGAGGCGCAGGAGGTAGAGGAACAAGACGAGGCGAGACAGCGTTACTCAATTTGCGAGCATCTTCAGTCACAATATGGACCGGAGATATTTGCAAATTGAGGCGCTTACTCTGAGAAAAAGAAGTAGAAGGAAAAGAAGAGGGAGAAGTGCTTTGCCTTGATCTTTTCTTGTTATGCTTTTCGCGTTGGGGTAGAGGGACAACACGGGCCGGAGTTTGCTTGCTCCCTCCCGTATTGTTCCTTACTCCAGACGCTGGGCGAAGTTCCGAAATGTAAGATTAATAGGCCGAAATCGTCTTATCTGTCAACTTATTTTTAAAGTTCTTTTTAGCCCAGATCAAGGCACGCGCCGAAGCGATGTTGAAGTCTATATTTTCGAGTCCAGGAGGTGGTCGCATAGCCAAAGTTATCTTAGACTTCAACTGGTTTAAATTTATCTTATAATGCTCAACTAAAGCATTTAACGTTTGATTGGCCCATCCCACACTAATCTGTCGAAAAACAGAAAAAATGTGTGGGGTGGGATGAGCTGGCTTAAAAAAGCCTCCTAACTCATCTACTTTCTTCTCCAGCTGTTTCGGGAAATCCCGATTTGCCAAATGGTGTTCTAAGAGCCCAATGTGGTGCTAACATTGAAGCACCTGGAACAGAGCCTTGACCAGCCTAGAATAAGCTTGGAACGATTGTTCCTGGCCAGTTCCGGACTGGGCAACTCTCTGCCTCTGATGCCTCTGCCCTTTTCTTGCCATTGTTAAAGAAAGTAGCTGAATTAAGGATAAATAAAATATAAAGTAATGAAATAAATGAAATTGGAAAACTAGATATTACCGATTCAAGAAGATACCTGGCTTGGTTTTTTCCTTCTGAAATGGTAGAAAATCCGTCTGTCTCGACGCGTTTCGCTTGGTTTGGCTTTTCCAAAGAGACTTTGAGGAAAATGATTCCAACTTTGAATGAATGAATGAAAGGTTTTAGCGCGCCGAAGGCGCGCAGGGACGATGTAGGATTTACAAATCCCTTGCGACCCGGTTAACCTTATTTTATTTCACTTGGATCACACAGGCCTAGCTTTCCTATTGCCCAAAATGGAGTCTGAGGGGGTATGCACGCGGTTAGAATACCCGGCAGTTTACGTTGGAGTGTTAGATGGTCAATACTCAATCCCTCAACGCCTTTAAAACTATTAGAGAGTGAGCTCTATTCGGTTCCAGTTCGGCGATGGTAGAGGTTTGAGTCCCACCATGGTGGCGAGCCAGAATGTAATGTTGTGCGATGGCAAGTTTAAGGGAAGAAGAGAAAAGAAAACCAAACAGCAACGCCGGTTTGGTAGCGGCCCCGGTATATGACCATAGCGGTTACAAAAAAGAAGTGCAGAAAGCTCCGACAGTTTAGTTTTGAAAAACCGGGAGTCATCCATCAAGCCTTCTGGGAGATAGGATGCCGTATGTGATTTTGAGGTATCTGGTTATCCTTCGGGAATTCCAAATGACCTCCTCCACCCCACCCCACCCCCCAAAAAAACTCTCACTGACACACACCCTCAAGCCCTTAAAAGGGCTGTTAAATCTTTATTCAAATGTTTATTTATATCAAATGTACACTCGTCCCCAGCCAGACAAGCTTGTTTCAATCCTTGCCTAGCGTTTGGTGGTTTCTTGTATATGTTGCAGAAAGGTAGGTTGCACCAATTCCTCCTACGCTTTGTCTACCATTTCCATGCGTCTTCTTGATAAGAGTGTTGCAAGAAAATTTGAGAATGTTCAATTACAAAAGTTATAGGAAGAGAGAAAGATAGGTATCCGCTATTGTATATTGTGCCTGCTGTGTGATTGTTGCTATGGATGGGGTAAGGGGTGTGTTTCTTCGGAGCCCACTCCCCACACGCAGAGTTGCGAAGCAATCCTCACAGACTCAATCCTAAAGATCTCAATGAGTAGCGAGGCAATCCTCACTGACTCCACGCAGTTTAATTCTAATGAGTAATTTTAATTTACTGTGGATTATTTTGTTTTTCTGTTTAGGGTTCGGTGTTCGTTCAGCTTCACCATTGATTCACTATCCTGGAGTATGTGGAGGGTTTTGTTATATAGATCTTATTAAACGTATTTCAATCGCGAGAGTTGCGAGGCAGTCCTCACAGATTCTATCCTAAAGTTCTCAATGAGTAGCGAGGCAATCCTCACTGACTCCATATTATATTGTATAATTTTTATTTTATTTTATTTTTTTTTTTTTCTGGAAACTTATTTTGTTTTTCTGTTAAGGGATCGGTGTTCGTTCAGCTCAACCATTAATTCACTATCTTGGAGTCTGTTGAGGGTTTTGTTTTGTAGGTCTTTTAATCGCGAATCAAGTTTCTATTTTTGCTAGCTCGTGAAGTTCCTTTATCGGTGTCCATTTCGGTTTGCATAGTGCCACTCGCAGGGCATAATTTTGAACCCTCTGTAGCTTCTGAATGTTGGTTTTGCTTAGGTCGCTTGTTATTATGGCACCGTATTCTAGTACCGGACGTATAAATGTTTTGTAGAGCTTGAGAAGCACATCTTTGTTTGCTCCCCAATTTCTACCTCTGATCATCTTCAGAAAATTGATACGTTTAGTAGCTCTAACCGTAATGGAGTTTACGTGACTGTTTAGACTGAGATTGCTATCTAAGATAAATCCCAAAAATTTGGCTTCTTTGTTTGCTTCTAGTTTGTGATCGTATAACTGGAGATCGATACTCGGGACTGTTTTTTTCCTTTGCTTTTTGAAGAACGTAACTTTTTGAGTTTTGGCGGCATTGAGTTTGATGCGCCACAGGGCACACCAGCTCTCAAGATCGCGAATGGTATCCTGTAGACGATTTTTAATTATGTTTCTGGACTTGCTGGCTGTCCAAATGCCTTTGTCGTCTGAGAACTGCGATAGTTCAACAAAGTTTTTCCCTACTTTTTCTATATCATTCACATATATTATGAAAAGAAGCGGACTTAGAACCGACCCTTGTGGTGTTCCCGCTTCGAGTAATACTTCCTCTGACACCTCGCGATTAACCCTCACCTTGATTTTTCGGTCAGTTAGAAATGATGATATGATCCTTAGAATTTTGGGTAATCCCATTTTCGCTAGTTTATATCTCACGCCATTGTGCCATACCGAGTCGAACGCTTTTTCTACATCCAAGAAAAGCGCGGTTCCGATTTCGTTTTGACTGATTGCTGTTTTCATATAATCGACCAGTCTATGTACGTGTTCGATTCCCTCCTTCTGACTCCTATACGCTCTTTGCCATTTGTTGAAAAAGTTGTTTGATTCGAGATAGCTGCGAAGTCTCGTAGTGAGAATCCGCTCAAATATTTTCCCAACACAGCTAAGCAAGCTGATTGGGCGGTAGTTAGAAGGGTTGGTAAGGTCTTTGTCGGGTTTAGGTATCATGACTCCTGTGGCCACTTTCCAGCATTTTGGGAAGTGCCCACAGGAGAGACAGCAGTTTAAGAGGTTGGTAAGTCTGCAGTAGAAGATGTTGGGGCACTGTTTCATTATTTTGTAAGAGACTTCGTCTTCTCCTGGGCGCGAGATGACCTGCATTTTCTGATTATACCCATAACCTCTTCTACGCTTATTGGTTCGGTTAATTCATGGTCGTCCCCGTCTTCATGCCTTTGGTCGAAGTTCGGTTCATTGAAAATTGAGTTGTTATCTTGGACAAATTTATTTACTCGTACCTTAAAATCGTTGTCATATCTGTTTCCTTCTTGTGGACGATGCGCCTTCTTTAGAAGTTCGTCAAAAGCGCTGGCCTTTGCCTTGTCGTCTATGGCCATAGTTCCGTCGCTAGTCTTTAGCGCATTATTATTGGCAATTTTGCACTTTTGGCCAGTAAGAGTTTTAAATGTATCCCAGAACCTCTTAGGTTCTCTCAGCCCATTTAGGTTTTCGGTTGCTTTTTCCCATCTCACGCGATTGTCGTTAGCTATGGACTTTTTTACTTCCCCATGTAGGCGATTATACGCGGTTTTAAGTTCTGCTCTTTTCATTTGATCATTCTCTGATTGGTAAGCCCGGGAGGCTTTTCTTTTTTGTTTGATTATTTGAAGAGTTGTTTGGGTTATTCTGTTTACCCGCGTCTTTACTGTTTGCTTGGGACAAATTTCATCTAGTGTACTGTTGATAACCTCGTTAAGGTGGGTGCAGGCTTTTTCTAGTTCATGAGTCATTTGCCTTTATTTTTACTTCGATAATATTTCTGAAGAGGTTCCAGTCAATTTTTGATAGGTTCCTCCTATTCACGGGAGGATACCTTGCGGGACCAGTATTACATTTCAGAGTGGCGTGAACCAGCAGGTGATCACTGCCTAGATCATCATCTCTTACAAATATGTCTTGCATTTGGCTGGTTAGTGATTTGCTGGTGATAATCAAGTCTAGGATATCTGATTGATGGAGTGGGTTGCTGCTTATGTATGTTACGTCTTGATCGTTATTTACCACGAATAGATCGAGTTCTTCAATGATGTGGAAAAGGGCGTCACCATTAGGCTCAGTCTTATGACAACCGAATACCTGGTGTTTGGAATTGAAATCACCCAAGAATATGCAGTGCTTGTACTTGTTGGTAAAAAATTCAAATACTTTACTGTCCACTGTTGCTTGCGGCTTGTTATAATATGATATGATGGCCACGTGTTTGTGGTCAAGTTCAATTTCAGCTGCAATCACTTCAGCATTGAGGTGGTCGCATGGTATTGATTTGTATTTAATCTCCTGCCTTATTAGCAGAGCGACACCGCCGCCTTTTTGGGCGGGGCGATCTCTTCTAATAATATCAAAACCACATAACGAGAATTGTTTGTTTGGTTTAAGCCAGGATTCGCTAATTCCAATTACGTCCGTATTTTTTACATAATGTGACATTTGCAAATGTTTCTGATTAACGCTTCGAGCGTTCCACTGCACTATTTTTAGTGTATCCATGAATGGTTTAGGAATAACTGTACTAAGTTTATTTAAGTTTAATTACTATTTGTAATATTGTTACATAATTATATTCTGTTGACGCCGCTTCTAATAGCGTGTGAGATATTTGAGTATTATATAACTTAGAGGCTGTTTTACTAATCTCTTTGCAAACGTCCGAAAGACTGGTGTCCAAGTGTTTCTTCATTATGCTGAAAATAGAGCCAGCCATTAGAGTACACGTGGAATAAGGGGAAGATGAGTTATCGACATTACTTACATTTAGAACTTTAAGCTGGATGTTTGTTTTAAATTTTTTGAAGTGGCGACAACCCCGGTAGTTGCTGGGGTGTTGACCACCGCAATTGGGGCATTTCTGAGTTTTAGCACTACATACCTTCGCGATGTGTTTGTCACCGCATTTCATACATCGTTGCTCCCCGTTGCATTTGTGTGACAAGTGCCCAAATTTCTGACACTTGTGACACTGAACGGGTTGCGGAAGAACACGATATTCCTCGGTTTCGTATTTTTTGCCATTAATAATTACCTCTTTGCTTATCAGATTTAATTTCGTTGCTCTATTAGGGCATTTTACTTTTATTTTCCAAGTATGGTTACCCGTGGCTTTGGAGATTAGTCTCTCCCACGAGCATCCTGGAAGGGCTTTATCAATCGAGTTTTTTTCCGTTTTGGGGTGGACGCGTGTGATTACGACACAGGGGTTTGGTTGCGGATGGCCCTGTGTCTTGTTGGTTTTATTGGCCACCTTAGGGGGCGTTTTGGCTTTTACTTTATCGGCGTACGTCGCTCTATCGGTTGGGCTAGCTGTCGCATTCACTATTTCCGGTGATGTCTACTCTGTTGCGTTAACAGAGTCCCCATTTCTTGAATGAATGAAAGGTTTTAGCGCGCCGAAGGCGCGCAGGGACGATGTGGGATTTACAAATCCCTTGCGACCCGTTTAGCCTTATTTTATTTCACTTGGATCTTGGATCACACAGGCATAGCTTTCCTATTGCCTCAAATGGGGTCTGAAGGGGTATGCACGCGGTTAGAATTCCCGGCAGTTTGCATTGGAGTGATAGTTTGTCAAAGACCAAACCCTCAACGCCATTAAGACTATTAGAGATTGGGCTCTATTCGGTTCCAGCTTGGCGATGGTAGAGGTCTGAGTCCCACCATGGTGGCGAGCTAGAATATAATGTTGCGCGATGGCAATTTTAAGGGAAAAAGAAAAAAGAAAACCAAACAGCAACGCCGGTTTGGTAGCGGCCCCGGTATATGACCATAGCGGTTACAAAAAAGGAATGGAGAAAGCTCCAACAGTTTAGTTTGAAAAAACCGGGAGTCATACATCAAGCCTTCTGGGAGATAGGATGCCGTATGTGATTTTGAGGTATCTGGTTATCCTTCGGGAATTCCAAATGATTTCCAACACCCCCCCCCCCCCCACCCCCCACCCACAAAAAAGGGCTGTTTGCTGGCAAGATTGTTTCAATCCTTGCCTTGGTCTTGTTAGGTTTTCTGCACATCTTTGCTTGAGCATTGTTTCAATCCCTCATAGTTTGTCATTCAGTTTGGTCGTGTGTCTGATGAGATAGAGGAGGTAGAAAAGATAGAGAGCTGGAAATTAGAGCAATTCGGTTTTTAATTTACAACTTTTCCGTCCTTTTGGATGGGGAAGCCAGCATTTTTTCCCCGAGATTTATATCTCAGGGAGGGGAAACCCGGCAGCAGGTGGAGATTTTCCTCGCTGTTTGCAACTCCCACTGGTAACAGAGGCAAGCTTTCGTGCGTATCGTGTCACCCGCAGCCAGTTCTAAATTTAGGTCACAGAATGCCTGGCTCACCCCATCACAATGATGTAATCTTTAACCCTTTCGATAGACATGCTCCAGATTATTTAGTTTTCCTATTATTTCTTGAATGAATGAAAGGTTTTAGCGCGCCGCAGGCGCGCAGGGACGATGTGGGATTTACAAATCCCTTGCGACCCGGTTAGCCTTATTTTATTTCACTTGGATCTTGAATCACACAGGCCTAGCTTTCCTATTGCCTCAAATGGGGTCTGAAGGGGTATGCACATGGTTAGAATTCCCGGCAGTTTGCATTGGAGTGATAGATTGTCAAAGACCAAACCCTCAACGCCATTAAGACTATTAGAGAGTGGACTCTATTCGGTTCCAGCTTGGCGATGGTAGAGATTTGAGTTCCACCATGGTGGCGAGCCAGAATATAATGTTGTGCGATGGCAATTTTAATGGAAAAAGAAAAAAGAAAACCAAACAGCAACGCCGGTTTGGTAGCGGCCCCGGTATATGACCATAGCGGTTACAAAAAAGGAATGGAGAAAGCTCCAACAGATTAGTTTGAAAAAACCGGGAGTCATCCATCAAGCCTTCTGGGAGATAGGATGCCGTATGTGATTTTGAGGTATCTGGTTATCCTTCGGGAATTCCAAATGACCTCCAACACCACACACACACACACAAAAAAACCCTTAAAAGGGTTGTTTGCTGGCAAGATTGTTTCAATCCTTGCCTTGGTCTTGTTAGGTTTTCTGCACATCTTTGCTTGAGGATTGTTTCAATCCCTCATAGTTTGTCATTCAGTTTGGTCGTGTGTCTGATGAGATAGAGGAGGTAGAAAAGATAGAGAGCTGGAAATTAGAGCAATTCGGTTTTTAATTTACAACTTTTCCGTCCTTTTGGATGGGGAAGCCAGCATTTTTTTCCCCGAGATTTATATCTCAGGGAGGGGAGACCCGGCAGCAGGTGGAGATTTTCCTCGCTGTTTGCAACTCCCACTGGTAACAGAGGCAAGCTTTCGTGCGTATCGTGTCATCCGCAGCCAGTTCTAAATTTAGGTCACAGAATGCCTGGTTCACCCCATCACAATGATGTAATCTTTAACCCTTTCGATAGACATGCCCCAGATTATTTAGTTTTCCTATTGAGGACGCGATACGCATTGAGTTCTATTATTAATTCGCCGCTGTCTTGAAGTCTATTTAGAGTTTTGCTTTGAAGATCTTTTAAGCGCATTGCTATAGTGTCTATTTTTGCTATCTCGTGAAGTTGTTTTATCGATGTCCACGTGGGCTTGCGCAGAGCCACGCGCAAGGCATGATTTTGGACCCGTTGTAGTTTTTCAATGTTGGTTTTATTCAGGTCACTTGTTATTATGGCCCCATACTCTAGTACTGGGCGTATATATGATTTGTAAAGATTGAGGAGAATTTCTTTATTGGCTCCCCAATTTTTACCTCTAATCATTTTCAGGAAATTGATGCGTTTAGTGGCTTTGACGGTGACTGAGTTTATGTGATTGTTTAGATTGAGACTGCTATCCAGGTTGAATCCCAGAAACTTTGCCTCATTACTAGCTTCAAGTTTACGATCGTAAAGCTTAAGCTCAATATTAGGGACAGGCTTTTTCCTTTGTTTTTTATAGAATGTGATTCTTTGTGTTTTCGTGGCATTTAGCTTGATGCGCCACAGAGCGCACCAGTCTTGCAGGTCGCGGATGGTATCCTGCAGGCGGTTTTGTATCATGTTTCCAGACTTACTGGCCGTCCACATTCCTTTGTCGTCTGAGAATTGAGATAGTTCAACATGGTTCTTCCCTAGTTTGTCAATGTCATTCACATATATTATAAATAGAAGCGGGCTGAGGACCGAACCCTGTGGAGTGCCCGCTTCGAGTTTTACCTCGGCTGACACTTCGCGATTGACCCTCACTTTGATTTTTCGATCAGATAAAAATGATGATATGATCCTTAGAATTTTGGTAGGTAGCCCCATTTTGGCTAGTTTGTATCTCATGCCATTGTGCCAGACAGAGTCAAACGCTTTTTCTACGTCGAGTAATAGCGCGGTTCCTATTTCATTTTGACTGAACGCCGTTTTCATATAATCTACCAGTCTATAAACATGCTCGATTCCCTCTCTTTGGCTCCTGTATGCCCTTTGCCACTTATTGAAAAAGCTGATTGATTCGAGATGGCTGCGGAGTCTAGTCGTGAGAATCCGTTCGAATTTTTTTCCAATACAGCTGAGTAGGCTGATTGGGCGGTAATTAGCTGGGCTGCTCAAATCCTTGTCGGGTTTGGGTATCATGACTCCTGTAGCTACTTTCCAACATTTTGGGAAGTATCCACTAGAGAGACAGCAGTTTAGGAGGTTAGTGAGTCTACCGAAAAAAGTGTTGGGACATTGTTTCAGGATTTTGTATGAGACCTCGTCCCCTCCTGGGGAAGAAGAAGACTTACATTTTTTAATTGTGTTAGCCACTTCTTCTTTGCTTATCGGTTCCGTGAGTTCATGGCCATCCCCGTCCTCGGGCGTTTGGCTGAAGTTGGCATCGTTAAACCTTGTCTTGTTGTCTTGAACAAATTCGTTTACTTTTTCTTTGAACTCGTCATCAAACCTATCGCCCTCATGTGGACGATGATATTTCTTAAGGAGCTCAGCAAAGGCGCTAGCCTTCGCCTTGTCATCCAGGGCCATAGTTCCATCTTTGATCTTTAGTGCCTTACTGTTGGCGTCTTTATGTTTTTGTCCAGTAAGGGTTTTAAAAGTATCCCAAAACTTTTTAGTCTCCCTGAGTCCATTTAGATTTTCCGTTGCTTTTTCCCATCTCACGCGATTGTCGTTTGCTATTGCTTTTTTAACTTCGCCGTGGAGGCGATTATACACGGCTTCAAGTTCGACCTTTTTAGTTGGAAGTTTTTGTGATTTGTATGCACGGAAGGCCTTTCTTTTTTGTTTTATTATTTGGAGTGTGGTTTCAGTTATTCTGTTGGCCCGCGGTTTAACTGTCTGTTTGGGACAAATCTCATCAAGAGTGTTGTTAATGACTTCACTGAGATTGGTACATGCTTGCTCGAGCTCGCAGGTATTCATTGGGTCGTTTTTGTTTATTTTAACCTGAATTATTTTTCTGAAGAGGTCCCAGTCAATTTTGGATAGATTCCTCCTCCTCATTGTGGGGTATCTTGTGGGTCCGCTGCAACCGTGTAATGTAGCATGAACAGACAGGTGGTCGCTACCTAAATCATCGTCCCCCACATATATGTCTTGCATTTGATTAGTTAGTGATTTACTGGTTATAATTAGGTCAAGGATGTCGGATTGGTGGAGGGTGTTGTTACTGACGTGAGTAATGTCGTGGTCGTTATTTAATACAAAAAGATCAAATTGTTCGATGATATTGAAGAGAGCGTCGCCATTGGACTCCGTTTTATTGCATCCGAAAACCTGATGTTTGGCATTGAAATCACCTAAGAAAATACAGTGTTTGTGATTTTTCACAAAGAATTCAAAGAATTTGCTGTCAACGGTTTTTTTTCGGTTCATTATAATATGAGATTATGGCAATTTTTTTATGATCTAGTTCAATCTCAGCGGCAATCACCTCTGCGTTGAGATGATCGCTTGATATCGTTTTATAGTTTAAGTCCTGCCTTATGAGGAGAGCGACTCCGCCTCCACGTTGTGTGGGACGGTCTCGTCTAATGATGTTGAATCCACTTAGCAAAAATGTCTTACTTGGCTTTAACCATGTTTCGCTGATACCAATTACATCTACGTTTGTGAAGTAATCGGACATCTGTGAGCTTTTGCAGCTAACGCTTCGAGCGTTCCACTGAATTATTTTCAACTTATCCCTAAGTGTTCAGTACCTGGCGTAATTTTACTAGTTAACGTGTTGTGGGTGTGATTTATATTTTATTTATGGCGGCTTCTATTAGCGAGGAAGAAATTTGAGTTCGATATAATTTGGATGCTGTTTTCCCAACTTCTTTACATATGTCGGAAAGACTGACGTCGAAGTGTTTGTTCATTATATTAAAAATTGAACCAGCCATTAGGCTGCACATCGAATGTGGAGAGGTTGAGTTTTCTACGCTGTTGACCTTAATAGCTTTGAGTTCTATGTCGGTTTTAACTTTTTTGTAGTCGGGACACCCCCGATAATTGCTTGGGTGTTGCCCGTTACAATTTGGGCATTTCAGTGTTGAAACCTTGCACGACTTTGTTATATGTTTTTCGCCGCATTTCATGCAACGCAACTCTCCTTTGCATCTGTTCGACATATGGCCAAATTTCTGGCATTTATGACATTGTGTGGGCTGAGGCAAAACACGATACTCCTCAGTCTCATATTTTTGTCCGTTTATACAAACACCTTTGTTAATGAAGTTAAGTTTTATGGCTCTATTGGGGCATTTTACTTTAATTTTCCACGTAGGGTTGCCTGTAGTCTTAGATATTAGTCTCCCCCACGAGTATCCCGACAGGGCTTCGTCAATATCCCCATCATTGATCTTTGTGGGAACCCTTTTGACGACTACGCAAGGGTTTTGCAGCGGTTGATGTGGTTGTTTATTCGTCCGGTGTTTGGCCGTATTATCCTTTTGAGGTTGTTTAGAAAGGGCTCTTACCTTGTCGGCAAAAGATACACCACCGTCAGTGGTGAATGTTGGCGTCGCCGGTATCGTTTCCGTTGCGTTACTGTCTGCCGATTTCCCACCATTGTGGATCTCCGCACTGGTTGTTACTACTGTAACATCCATGGTGTCCGAGGTCTCAACGACAACAACACCCGGGTTATAGGTGTGTGTCGACGCTTTCCGGGTTTTCTTAGCCACCGTTTCTATTTCCAGGGACTCGCTATTTTCCTGGAAGTCTGTAGCCAATTTCCTTTTCGGGCGCGGCGTAATCTGATTGACCACATCACAGGTGGGAACAGTAGTTGCCTCTTGTTCTATGAGCGAACGCAACCAGTTGTCTTGACTGGTGGTAACGAGTTCCGAGCCCTGATTTGGTGGTACCTCCAAAGAGATGGCGTGCACAGGTCTCCCCATCTCAGCGGTATTATCTATAAAGGGCGAAACAGGTGTCGGATTAGTTTTGCCCACCATCCCCTTGCTAGGATTAGTTTTCGAAAACTGCTGAGTTGTATCAACTGGTTTAGAAACACTAGCGATATCCGTAACTGTGTTCGTTTTAGGGCCCAACGAGTTGGACTCCACACCCTTGTCCTTTTGTTTAGAGTTTCCGTTGCTGGGGCACGAACCCAAACCTGAATTATTTCTTCCTTTTCCCTTTTTTCCAGATGCCGACTTATTTTCCTTTTTTGATTCCGTCGAAGCTTTTATTAATTCCATTTTTTCTTTCTCGAACTGTTCTTTTTGAGCCCTAATATCCGAGCGCAAACCCTCTATAGTGTCGTTCAATCTGGCTATCTCTTTTTGAAATCCAGATATCATCGATATTAAATCCATTCCCGAAGTAGGTTCAGTGGTGGTTTCTTGGGAGGGCATGCATGGTATATATCCATATGTGGGCTGGGGGTGTTTTTCACAGCTCAGTACATAATTAAACTCGGTAACAAGCTGATAAATGTCACTCATCTAATTAATTCTTTTCAATCTGAGATGTCCCAAGTTTGTTTTTCACAACTCAGTTTGTGTCGTCCAAACAAATTAGATGAAGCCCTATTGATTGGCTTCCATTGAATTTTAATCAGTCAGTGAGTGGTTTGCTTTACTGACCCCATGAAGCCCTATTGGTTGGCTTTGATTTAAGTAAAACCAATCGGGAGCGGTTTGTTTTACTGGCTGCAGAAGTATGTGAAAATAATATGAAAAAATGGTTTGTTAAAATATATTGAGACTAAAGAAATAAATGAAAAAATAACGCCAAAGATCATGATGCCTCACGAATGTTATCAGTTGGAATGAATATTCCCCGACGGAGGTTTATGACGGAAAATATTTTACACCACGTAGAAATTGTGTGTTTTACCTTCTGAACCTCTACATTGTGTGAAAGGTATGAAAAATTAAAAATAATAATAATTTAAATAAATGAATCAACCAAATAAATAAATAAATAAATAAATAAATAAATAAAAAATTAAAAATAATCAATAAATAAATATATAAATAAATAATAATTTTATTTAGGAAATACACACACATGATTGAAATTGGAACCTAATCTGAAACCGAGGCAATGGCGGGCAGTTGATTTTCAAATTACTGAGAGCTTATTTTCTCAAAATGGTGGATAAATGTCAATTTACTGGACCAGTTAATACAATTTTATGGTGATTCTTTGATGTGGATGTTTCATTCGTTCCATTGTGAGTGATATAATGTGATTTTAAAGTCCGATCTGTTCTCAGTCGACATATGTTTGACTTTTCAACGTTCCCTATGTTCGATGTATCTGATCTGCTGTAGCAATTGACTTCTTTTTTCAGTTGTAAACTTACACTTAATGGAATCTGAAGTTGAAATAATATCTTCCGATAAACATGCAAGAGTCTCGAGTGGAAATATTTCGTTGGAACAGCTGCATAAGAAGCCCAGGGAATGGGGAGTCACATTCCTCACTTAGTGAGTCGTTCGCGGACTTCGAATCAAGTATATTTGACAACCCTGTTAGTATGGCAACTTCCATCCCTCAGTCACCAGTTGTGAACAATTTTATCACTGCTGTCATGGACCCTGCCATACAAGTTGTTTTGAAAGGAATAGTGTCCTCAGCCATCAGTGAGCACATCGGGCATCTTGAGAGGCGCATTGACAATTTGGAGCTCGCAGTTGAGGCCAAAGATCAGAAAATCTGCCAACTTGAAAACGATCTCGATGACGTTAAGCAGTATGGCATGAGAAATAGTCTGCGTGTTTCTGGAATCCCTGAGGTTGCTGGTGAAGAAAACACGGATGAGGCCATTATAGATTTGGCGAATAAAATCGGTGTATCGGTCACACTTGATGACATTGAGAGAAGCCATAGGTCGGGGCGTCGAAATGAGGGTGCGAGATTTCCTCGGTCAATTCTGGTGAAGTTTGTCAGTTATAGGACAAGGAATGCTTTCTATAACTAAAAGATGTTCAGTCTTCTGAAAGGATCTATATTAACGAACATCTTACCACTGTGAGATCCGGTTTGGCCAAACGGTGCAGGCAACATGTCAAAGACAAAAAGCTGAAGGACACCTGGACTCACGATGGGGTGTTATTTGTTAAACTTATGAATGATTCTGTTCACCGTGTTACCACCCCTCAGGAACTCCTGAAAGTTGAAAATGCATTATAAATGCATTTGAATTAGCTTCTTTGTTGTCCCCTTGCTTAACAAGCAAGGTAGACGCCACTTGCTAAATGCAATCTTGAACAACAAAAAGTTCTTATTTCTTAGTGCAAAATTTATTATTTGTTCTTTATATCCTGTTCGACAGAACACATTGGCTCTGTGGGCCAGGATATAAAGGGTCAAATGCCTGGATTGGCTGTACAGTGGTACAGTGGTCACAACCGTATGTCCCGGTTAGGTCAGTCTATCTATCTAATTAGGAACTCAGAATTATTGTACCACGATAAACTAACTCTCGGTCATTTCCCTCACTAGAGTATATGTTCTTATGATAGTCCAATAACGTTAAAATTTAGAATTCGCTTGTTACAGTATCAAGGTACAAACATGGAGGTGGTTCGGTTCGGACTAGGCGCTCTTACTCTTTCTCTTCCTAAGAACTGTACTTCTATCTTCTTACTCTATATCAGTTTGGGAAATCTAACCAATTTGTATCTTTTTATAGTATTTTCTATTTTTCTTTATTAACGAATTATTTGTGTCAACAGGTATCTTATTGTACACGTTCTTGATAGAAGGAATTGGTCTCACTGTCTTCTCGTTTGCTACCTGTTAAACTTACTATGAGTGGAAACGACCACGGATAAGCTAACAGCTTACTGTCGAATCCACACCCAATGATAATGTAAGCTATGTATTACCATGGGAATTCTTTTGAAATAAATACTGTTTAAACTAATTAGGAACTCGGCGTTCTACAGTAAGAAATTGCAGTGAAATTGCAGAGAAATTTGTAGTGAATTTGTAATCCTGGAGTATTCAAGAGGAAAATACCTTACTGTCTATATGAAATTAACGGGATAAATCTGTATTGTAAGTATGGTTAATGGCTTGGTGCTGCTAGTTATATCTGCCCAATAGGAGGTCCACCCAGTCAGGAGATATCCAACTAACTGTGCTTCAGAGTACAACGAATGAGTCACTGCCCCTGTGCCCCCCCCCCCCCCCCCTGTTTCTAATGGGTTATTACTGCAGTCTAGCAATGATGAGCTAATAATCGGATATTATGAACACTGTGCCTGATACCTTGGCCTTGGTTATTAATAAGCAAAATCGGGCTGTGCCCTTAGGCATGATAACAGGGTAAGATACGGTACTGCCCCCAACCAAGTGTACCAACAAACATTAACTCCTTAATAATAGCTGAGTATTGTCTCATCACTGGCAGACTGCTCCTGCAGTCTGGCAGTGATGAGTTAATGATCAGACAGTGTGCACATCGTGCCTGATACTTTGGTTATTAATTCGTAAATTCAGACTGTGCCCTTAGGCATGATAACAGGGTACTGTATGCAAACGGTGTCACAATATTTGTCTCTCCCCTCAACCTGGGTTAATATTTACATTAAGCTCATTATGAATTTGAGCTGTTGTAAAACACGGTACTGCCCTTAACCATGTTTACCAAAGACATTATCACCTTAATCAATGCCCGAGTGATGTCTCATCACTGGCAGACTGCTTCTGCAGTCTGGCAGTGATGAGTTAATAATCTGAAATTGTGATCACTATTCCCGATATCTTAGTTATTAATTCTTAACTTCAGACTGTGCCTTTAGGCGTGATACCAGGGTATTACTTGCATATGGGTCACAATATTTGCCCCTCCACCACCCCTCAACCTGGGTTATTATTTACTTGTATGTGCTGACACGTGGTTAAACTCAGCTGCTGTAATACGCGGTATTGCCCCGAACCAAGTGTACCAACAGACATTAACTCCTTAATAATGCCTGAGTATTGTCTCATCACTGGCAGACTGCTCCTGCAGTCTGGCAGTGATGAGCTAATGATCAGACATTATGCACATTGTACCTGAGTACTGTCTCATCACTGGCAGACTGCTCCTGCAGTCTGGCAGTGATGAGTTAGTGATCAGACATTATGCACATTGTGTCTGATACCTTGGTTGTTAATTCGCAAATTCAGGCTGTGCCCTTAGGCATGATAACAGGGTACTGTATGCAAATGGTGTCACAATATTTGTCTCTCCCCTCAACCTGGGTTAATATTTACACAGTACTGCCCTTAACTTTGTTTACCAAAAGACATTATCACCTTAATTAATGCCCGAGTGTTGTCTCATCACTGGCAGACTGCTTCTGCAGTCTGGCAGTGATGAGTTAATAATCTGAAATTATGAACACTATTCCTGATATCTTAGTTATTAACTCTTAATTTCAGGCCGTGCCTTTTGGCATGACACCAGGGTATTACTTGCAAATGGGGCACAATATTTGCCCCTCCACCACCCCGCAACCTGGGTTATTATTTTACTTATGTGCTGACATGTGGTTAAACTCAGCTGCTGTAATACGCGGTATTGCCCCGAACCAAGTGTACCAGCAGACATTATCTCCTTAATGTCTGCTGGTACACATTATCTCCTTAATGTCTGCATGCCCTTAGGCATGATAACAGGGTACTGCATGCAAATGCTGTCACAATATGTGTCTCTCCCCTCAACCCGGGTTAATATTTACATCATGTACATTGTTTATTTCAGCTGTTGTAATACACGGTCCTGCCTGTAGCCACGCTTACCAAAAGACATTATCACCTTAATTAATGCCTGAGTGTTGTCTCATCACTGGCAGGCTGCTTCTGCAGTCTGGCAGTGATGAGTTAATAATCTGATATTTTGAACACTATGCCTGATGATACCTCAGTTATTAATTCTTATCTTTAGGCTGTGCCTTTAGGCATGGTACCAGGGTGTTTACTTACAAACGTCTCATCACTGGCAGGCTGCTTCTGCAGTCTGGCAGTGATGAGTTAATAATCTGATATTTTGAACACTATGCCTGGTAATACCTTAGTTATTAATTCTTATCTTTAGGCTGTGCCTTTAGGCATGGTACCAGGATGTTTACTTACAAACGTCTCATCACTGGCAGGCTGCTTCTGCAGTCTGGCAGTGATGAGTTAATAATCTGATATTTTGAACACTATGCCTGATGATACCTTAGTTATTAATTCTTATTTTAAAGCTATGCCTTTATGGCATGGTACCAGGGTGCTTACTTACAAACGGGTCACAATATTTGCCCCTCCACCACCCCCCAACCTGGGCTATTTTTTACCTATATGTGCTGACATGTGGTTAAAATCAGCTGCTGTAAGATAGGGTATTGCCCCCAACCAAGTATATAAACAAACATCAACTCCTTAACAATACCTGAGTCTTGTCTCATCACTGGCAGACTGCTCTTGCAGTCTGGCATTGATGAGTTAATGATCAGTCGACGTGCACATTGTGCCTGATACTTTGGTTATTAATTCGCATAATCAGGCTGTGCCCTTAGGCATGATAACAGGGTGCTGCGTGTAATGGTGTCACAATATTTGTCTCTCTCCTCAACGTGGGTTAATATTTACACTAAGCTCATTAATAATTTGAGCTGTTGTAATACACAGTACTGCCCTTAACTTTGTTTACCAAAAGACATTATCACCTTAATCAATGCCCGAGTGTTGCCTCATCACTGGCAGACTGCTTCTGCAGACTGGCAGTGATGAGTTAATAATCTGAAATTGTGAACACAATTCCTGATATCTTAGTTATTAACTCTTAATTTCAGGCCGTGCCTTTTGGCATGACACCAGAGTATTACTTGAAAATGGGGCACAATATTTGCCCCTCCACCACCCCTCAACATGGGTTATTATTTTACTTATGTGCTGACATGTGGTTAAACTCAGCTGCTGTAATACGCGGTATTGCCCCGAACCAAGTGTACCAGCAGACATTATCTCCTTAATAATGCATGATTATTGTCTCATCACTGGCAGACTGCTCCTGCAGTCTGGCAGTGATGAGTTAATGATCAGACATTATGCACATTGTGCCTGATATTTTGGTTGTTAATTCGCAAATTCAGGCTATGCCCTTAAGCATGATAACAGGGTACTGCATGCAAATGCTGTCACAATATTTGTCTCTCCCCTCAACCCGGGTTAATATTTACATTATGTACATTGTTTATTTCAGCTGTTGTAATACACGATCCTGCCTGTAGCCACGCTTACCAAAAGACATTATCACCTTAATTAATGCCTGAGTGTTGTCTCATTTCTGGCAGGCTGCTTCTGCAGTCTGGCAGTGATGAGTTAATAATCTGATATTTTGAACACTATGCTTGATGATACCTCAGTTATTAATTCTTATCCTTAGTCTGTGCCTTTAGGCATGGTACCAGGGTGTTTACTTACAAACGTCTCATCACTGGCAGGCTGCTTCTGCAGTCTGGCAGTGATGAGTCAATAATCTGATATTTTGAACACTATGCCTGGTAATACCTTAGTTATTAATTCTTATCTTTAGGCTGTGCCTTTAGGCATGGTACCAGGGTGCTTTCTTACAAACGGGTCACAATATTTGTCCCTCCACCATCCCTCAACCTGGGCTATTTTTTATTCATATGTGCTGACATGTGATTAAAATCAGCTGCTGTAAGATACGGTATTGCCCTCAACCAATTGTACCAACAAACATCAACTCCTCAATAATACCTGAGTATTGTCTCATCACTGGCAGACTTCTCCTGCAGTCTGGCAGTGACGAGCTAATGATCAGACAGTGTGCACGTTGTGCCTGATACCTTGGTTATTAATTCGTAAATTCAGGCTGTACCCTTAGGCATGATAACAGGGTACTGCATGCAAATGGTGTCACAATACTTGTCTCTCGCCTCAACCTGGGCTAATATTTCCATCAAGTACATTGTTTATTTCAGCTGTTGTAATACACGGTACAGCCTTTAATCAGTTTACCAAAAGACATTATCTCCTTAATCACTGCCTACGTGTAGTCTCATCACTGGCAGACTGCTTCTGCGAGCTGGCAGTGATGAGTTAATAATCTGATACTTTGAACACAATGCCTGATACCACCAAGTACATTGTTTATTTCAGCTGTTGTAATACACGGTACAGCCTTCAACCATGTTTACCAGAAGACATTATCTCCTTAATCACTGCCTGCGTGTAGTCTCATCACTGGCAGACTGCTTTTGTGGGCTGGCAGTGATGAGTTAATAATCCGATACTTTGAACACTATGCCTGATACCTTACTTATTAATTCCTATCTTCAGGCTGTGCCTTCAGGCATGGTACCAGGGTATTACCTTCAAATGGTCCACAATATTTGCCCCTCCACCACCCCTCAACTTGGGTTACTATTTACTTGTACGTGCTGACATGTGGCTAAACTCAGCTGCTGTAATACCCGGTATTGCCCTCGACTAAGTGTACCAACAGACATTAACTCCTTAATAATGCCTGAGTATTGTCTCATCACTGGCAGACTGCTCCTGCAGTCTGGCAGTGATGAGCTAATGATCAGACATTATGCACATTGTACCTGAGTACTGTCTCATCACTGGCAGACTGCTCCTGCAGTCTGGCAGTGATGAGTTAGTGATCAGACATTATGCACATTGTGTCTGATACCTTGGTTGTTAATTCGTAAATTCAGACTGTGCCCTTAGGCATGATAACAGGGTACTGTATGCAAACGGTGTCACAATATTTGTCTCTCCCCTCAACCTGGGTTAATATTTACATTAAGCTCATTATGAATTTGAGCTGTTGTAAAACACGGTACTGCCCTTAACCATGTTTACCAAAGACATTATCACCTTAATCAATGCCCGAGTGTTGTCTCATCACTGGCAGACTGCTTCTGCAGTCTGGCAGTGATGAGTTAATAATCTGAAATTGTGATCACTATTCCCGATATCTTAGTTATTAATTCTTAACTTCAGACTGTGCCTTTAGGCGTGATACCAGGGTATTACTTGCATATGGGTCACAATATTTGCCCCTCCACCACCCCTCAACCTGGGTTATTATTTACTTGTATGTGCTGACACGTGGTTAAACTCAGCTGCTGTAATACGCGGTATTGCCCCGAACCAAGTGTACCAACAGACATTAACTCCTTAATAATGCCTGAGTACTGTCTCATCACTGGCAGACTGCTCCTGCAGTCTGGCAGTGATGAGCTAATGATCAGACATTATGCACATTGTACCTGAGTACTGTCTCATCACTGGCAGACTGCTCCTGCAGTCTGGCAGTGATGAGTTAGTGATCAGACATTATGCACATTGTGTCTGATACCTTGGTTGTTAATTCGCAAATTCAGGCTGTGCCCTTAGGCATGATAACAGGGTACTGTATGCAAATGGTGTCACAATATTTGTCTCTCCCCTCAACCTGGGTTAATATTTACATTAAGTACATTGTTTATTTCAGCTGTTGTAATACACGGTACTGCCTGTAACCATGTTTACCAAAAGACATCATCACCTTAATGAATGCCTGAGTGTTGTCTCGTCACTGGCAGACTGCTTCTGCAGTCTGGCAGTGATGAGTTAATAATCTGATATTTTGAACACTATGCCTGATGATACCTTAGTTATTAATTCTTATTTTTAAGCTCGGCCTTTATGGCATGGTACCAGAGTGTTTACTTACAAACGGGTCACAATATTTGCCCCTCCACCACCCCCCCCCCCAAACTGGGCTATTTTTTACCTATATGTGCTGACATGTGGTTAAAATCAGCTGCTGTAAGATAGGGTATTGCCCCCAACCAAGTGTATAAACAAACATCATCTCCTTAATAATACCTGAGTATTGTCTCATCACTGGCAGACTGCTCTTGCAGTCTGGCAGTGATGAGTTAATGATCAGTCGACGTGCACATTGTGCCTGATACTTTGGTTATTAATTCGCAAATTCAGGCTGTGCCCTTAGGCATGATAACAGGGTGCTGCGTGTAATGGTGTCACAATATTTGTCTCTCTCCTCAACGTGGGTTAATATTTACATTAAGCTCATTAATAATTTGAGCTGTTGTAATACACAGTACTGCCCTTAACTTTGTTTACCAAAAGACATTATCACCTTAATTAATGCCCGAGAGTTGTCTCATCACTGGCAGACTGCTTCTGCAGTCTGGCAGTGATGAGTTAATAATCTGAAATTATGAACACTATTCCTGATATCTTAGTTATTAACTCTTAATTTCAGGCCGTGCCTTTTGGCATGACACCAGGGTATTACTTGCAAATGGGGCACAATATTTGCCCCTCCACCACCCCGCAACCTGGGTTATTATTTTACTTATGTGGTGACATGTGGTTAAACTCAGCTGCTGTAATACGCGGTATTGCCCCGAACCAAGTGTACCAGCAGACATTATCTCCTTAATGTCTGCTGGTACACATTATCTCCTTAATGTCTGCATGCCCTTAGGCATGATAACAGGGTACTGCATGCAAATGCTGTCACAATATGTGTCTCTCCCCTCAACCCGGGTTAATATTTACATCATGTACATTGTTTATTTCAGCTGTTGTAATACACGGTCCTGCCTGTAGCCACGCTTACCAAAAGACATTATCACCTTAATTAATGCCCGAGTGTTGTCTCATCACTGGCAGGCTGCTTCTGCAGTCTGGCAGTGATGAGTTAATAATCTGATATTTTGAACACTATGCCTGATGATACCTCAGTTATTAATTCTTATCTTTAGGCTGTGCCTTTAGGCATGGTACCAGGGTGTTTACTTACAAACGTCTCATCACTGGCAGGCTGCTTCTGCAGTCTGGCAGTGATGAGTTAATAATCTGATATTTTGAACACTATGCCTGGTAATACCTTAGTTATTAATTCTTATCTTTAGGCTGTGCCTTTAGGCATGGTACCAGGATGTTTACTTACAAACGTCTCATCACTGGCAGGCTGCTTCTGCAGTCTGGCAGTGATGAGTTAATAATCTGATATTTTGAACACTATGCCTGATGATACCTTAGTTATTAATTCTTATTTTAAAGCTATGCCTTTATGGCATGGTACCAGGGTGCTTACTTACAAACGGGTCACAATATTTGCCCCTCCACCACCCCCCAACCTGGGCTATTTTTTACCTATATGTGCTGACATGTGGTTAAAATCAGCTGCTGTAAGATAGGGTATTGCCCCCAACCAAGTGTATAAACAAACATCAACTCCTTAATAATACCTGAGTATTGTCTCATCACTGGCAGACTGCTCTTGCAGTCTGGCATTGATGAGTTAATGATCAGTCGACGTGCACATTGTGCCTGATACTTTGGTTATTAATTCGCATAATCAGGCTGTGCCCTTAGGCATGATAACAGGGTGCTGCGTGTAATGGTGTCACAATATTTGTCTCTCTCCTCAACGTGGGTTAATATTTACACTAAGCTCATTAATAATTTGAGCTGTTGTAATACACAGTACTGCCCTTAATTTGTTTACCAAAAGACATTATCACCTTAATCAATGCCCGAGTGTTGCCTCATCACTGGCAGACTGCTTCTGCAGTCTGGCAGTGATGAGTTAATAATCTGAAATTGTGAACACAATTCCTGATATCTTAGTTATTAACTCTTAATTTCAGGCCGTGCCTTTTGGCATGACACCAGAGTATTACTTGAAAATGGGGCACAATATTTGCCCCTCCACCAACCCTCAACCTGAGTTATTATTTTCCTTATGTGCTGACATGTGGTTAAACTCAGCTGCTGTAATACGCGGTATTGCCCCGAACCAAGTGTACCAGCAGACATTATCTCCTTAATAATGCATGATTATTGTCTCATCACTGGCAGACTGCTCCTGCAGTCTGGCAGTGATGAGTTAATGATCAGACATTATGCACATTGTGCCTGATATTTTGGTTGTTAATTCGCAAATTCAGGCTATGCCCTTAAGCATGATAACAGGGTACTGCATGCAAATGCTGTCACAATATTTGTCTCTCCCCTCAACCCGGGTTAATATTTACATTATGTACATTGTTTATTTCAGCTGTTGTAATACACGATCCTGCCTGTAGCCACGCTTACCAAAAGACATTATCACCTTAATTAATGCCTGAGTGTTGTCTCATTTCTGGCAGGCTGCTTCTGCAGTCTGGCAGTGATGAGTTAATAATCTGATATTTTGAACACTATGCTTGATGATACCTCAGTTATTAATTCTTATCCTTAGTCTGTGCCTTTAGGCATGGTACCAGGGTGTTTACTTACAAACGTCTCATCACTGGCAGGCTGCTTCTGCAGTCTGGCAGTGATGAGTCAATAATCTGATATTTTGAACACTATGCCTGGTAATACCTTAGTTATTAATTCTTATCTTTAGGCTGTGCCTTTAGGCATGGTACCAGGGTGCTTTCTTACAAACGGGTCACAATATTTGTCCCTCCACCATCCCTCAACCTGGGCTATTTTTTATTCATATGTGCTGACATGTGATTAAAATCAGCTGCTGTAAGATACGGTATTGCCCTCAACCAATTGTACCAACAAACATCAACTCCTCAATAATACCTGAGTATTGTCTCATCACTGGCAGACTTCTCCTGCAGTCTGGCAGTGACGAGCTAATGATCAGACAGTGTGCACGTTGTGCCTGATACCTTGGTTATTAATTCGTAAATTCAGGCTGTACCCTTAGGCATGATAACAGGGTACTGCATGCAAATGGTGTCACAATACTTGTCTCTCGCCTCAACCTGGGCTAATATTTCCATCAAGTACATTGTTTATTTCAGCTGTTGTAATACACGGTACAGCCTTTAATCAGTTTACCAAAAGACATTATCTCCTTAATCACTGCCTACGTGTAGTCTCATCACTGGCAGACTGCTTCTGCGAGCTGGCAGTGATGAGTTAATAATCTGATACTTTGAACACAATGCCTGATACCACCAAGTACATTGTTTATTTCAGCTGTTGTAATACACGGTACAGCCTTCAACCATGTTTACCAGAAGACATTATATCCTTAATCACTGCCTGCGTGTAGTCTCATCACTGGCAGACTGCTTTTGTGGGCTGGCAGTGATGAGTTAATAATCCGATACTTTGAACACTATGCCTGATACCTTACTTATTAATTCCTATCTTCAGGCTGTGCCTTCAGGCATGGTACCAGGGTATTACCTTCAAATGGTCCACAATATTTGCCCCTCCACCACCCCTCAACTTGGGTTACTATTTACTTGTACGTGCTGACATGTGGCTAAACTCAGCTGCTGTAATACCCGGTATTGCCCTCGACTAAGTGTACCAACAGACATTAACTCCTTAATAATGCCTGAGTATTGTCTCATCACTGGCAGACTGCTCCTGCAGTCTGGCAGTGATGAGCTAATGATCAGACATTATGCACATTGTACCTGAGTACTGTCTCATCACTGGCAGACTGCTCCTGCAGTCTGGCAGTGATGAGTTAGTGATCAGACATTATGCACATTGTGTCTGATACCTTGGTTGTTAATTCGTAAATTCAGACTGTGCCCTTAGGCATGATAACAGGGTACTGTATGCAAACGGTGTCACAATATTTGTCTCTCCCCTCAACCTGGGTTAATATTTACATTAAGCTCATTATGAATTTGAGCTGTTGTAAAACACGGTACTGCCCTTAACCATGTTTACCAAAGACATTATCACCTTAATCAATGCCCGAGTGTTGTCTCATCACTGGCAGACTGCTTCTGCAGTCTGGCAGTGATGAGTTAATAATCTGAAATTGTGATCACTATTCCCGATATCTTAGTTATTAATTCTTAACTTCAGACTGTGCCTTTAGGCGTGATACCAGGGTATTACTTGCATATGGGTCACAATATTTGCCCCTCCACCACCCCTCAACCTGGGTTATTATTTACTTGTATGTGCTGACACGTGGTTAAACTCAGCTGCTGTAATACGCGGTATTGCCCCGAACCAAGTGTACCAACAGACATTAACTCCTTAATAATGCCTGAGTACTGTCTCATCACTGGCAGACTGCTCCTGCAGTCTGGCAGTGATGAGCTAATGATCAGACATTATGCACATTGTACCTGAGTACTGTCTCATCACTGGCAGACTGCTCCTGCAGTCTGGCAGTGATGAGTTAGTGATCAGACATTATGCACATTGTGTCTGATACCTTGGTTGTTAATTCGCAAATTCAGGCTGTGCCCTTAGGCATGATAACAGGGTACTGTATGCAAATGGTGTCACAATATTTGTCTCTCCCCTCAACCTGGGTTAATATTTACATTAAGTACATTGTTTATTTCAGCTGTTGTAATACACGGTACTGCCTGTAACCATGTTTACCAAAAGACATCATCACCTTAATGAATGCCTGAGTGTTGTCTCGTCACTGGCAGACTGCTTCTGCAGTCTGGCAGTGATGAGTTAATAATCTGATATTTTGAACACTATGCCTGATGATACCTTAGTTATTAATTCTTATTTTTAAGCTATGCCTTTATGGCATGGTACCAGAGTGTTTACTTACAAACGGGTCACAATATTTGCCCCTCCACCACCCCCCCCCCCCAAACTGGGCTATTTTTTACCTATATGTGCTGACATGTGGTTAAAATCAGCTGCTGTAAGATAGGGTATTGCCCCCAACCAAGTGTATAAACAAACATCATCTCCTTAATAATACCTGAGTATTGTCTCATCACTGGCAGACTGCTCTTGCAGTCTGGCAGTGATGAGTTAATGATCAGTCGACGTGCACATTGTGCCTGATACTTTGGTTATTAATTCGCAAATTCAGGCTGTGCCCTTAGGCATGATAACAGGGTGCTGCGTGTAATGGTGTCACAATATTTGTCTCTCTCCTCAACGTGGGTTAATATTTACATTAAGCTCACTAATAATTTGAGCTGCTGTAATACACAGTACTGCCCTTAACTTTGTTTACCAAAAGACATTATCACCTTAATTAATGCCCGAGAGTTGTCTCATCACTGGCAGACTGCTTCTGCAGTCTGGCAGTGATGAGTTAATAATCTGAAATTATGAACACTATTCCTGATATCTTAGTTATTAACTCTTAATTTCAGGCCGTGCCTTTTGGCATGACACCAGGGTATTACTTGCAAATGGGGCACAATATTTGCCCCTCCACCACCCCGCAACCTGGGTTATTATTTTACTTATGTGGTGACATGTGGTTAAACTCAGCTGCTGTAATACGCGGTATTGCCCCGAACCAAGTGTACCAGCAGACATTATCTCCTTAATGTCTGCTGGTACACATTATCTCCTTAATGTCTGCATGCCCTTAGGCATGATAACAGGGTACTGCATGCAAATGCTGTCACAATATGTGTCTCTCCCCTCAACCCGGGTTAATATTTACATCATGTACATTGTTTATTTCAGCTGTTGTAATACACGGTCCTGCCTGTAGCCACGCTTACCAAAAGACATTATCACCTTAATTAATGCCCGAGTGTTGTCTCATCACTGGCAGGCTGCTTCTGCAGTCTGGCAGTGATGAGTTAATAATCTGATATTTTGAACACTATGCCTGATGATACCTCAGTTATTAATTCTTATCTTTAGGCTGTGCCTTTAGGCATGGTACCAGGGTGTTTACTTACAAACGTCTCATCACTGGCAGGCTGCTTCTGCAGTCTGGCAGTGATGAGTTAATAATCTGATATTTTGAACACTATGCCTGGTAATACCTTAGTTATTAATTCTTATCTTTAGGCTGTGCCTTTAGGCATGGTACCAGAATGTTTACTTACAAACGTCTCATCACTGGCAGGCTGCTTCTGCAGTCTGGCAGTGATGAGTTAATAATCTGATATTTTGAACACTATGCCTGATGATACCTTAGTTATTAATTCTTATTTTAAAGCTATGCCTTTATGGCATGGTACCAGGGTGCTTACTTACAAACGGGTCACAATATTTGCCCCTCCACCACCCCCCAACCTGGGCTATTTTTTACCTATATGTGCTGACATGTGGTTAAAATCAGCTGCTGTAAGATAGGGTATTGCCCCCAACCAAGTGTATAAACAAACATCAACTCCTTAATAATACCTGAGTATTGTCTCATCACTGGCAGACTGCTCTTGCAGTCTGGCATTGATGAGTTAATGATCAGTCGACGTGCACATTGTGCCTGATACTTTGGTTATTAATTCGCATAATCAGGCTGTGCCCTTAGGCATGATAACAGGGTGCTGCGTGTAATGGTGTCACAATATTTGTCTCTCTCCTCAACGTGGGTTAATATTTACACTAAGCTCATTAATAATTTGAGCTGTTGTAATACACAGTACTGCCCTTAATTTGTTTACCAAAAGACATTATCACCTTAATCAATGCCCGAGTGTTGCCTCATCACTGGCAGACTGCTTCTGCAGTCTGGCAGTGATGAGTTAATAATCTGAAATTGTGAACACAATTCCTGATATCTTAGTTATTAACTCTTAATTTCAGGCCGTGCCTTTTGGCATGACACCAGAGTATTACTTGAAAATGGGGCACAATATTTGCCCCTCCACCACCCCTCAACCTGAGTTATTATTTTCCTTATGTGCTGACATGTGGTTAAACTCAGCTGCTGTAATACGCGGTATTGCCCCGAACCAAGTGTACCAGCAGACATTATCTCCTTAATAATGCATGATTATTGTCTCATCACTGGCAGACTGCTCCTGCAGTCTGGCAGTGATGAGTTAATGATCAGACATTATGCACATTGTGCCTGATATTTTGGTTGTTAATTCGCAAATTCAGGCTATGCCCTTAAGCATGATAACAGGGTACTGCATGCAAATGCTGTCACAATATTTGTCTCTCCCCTCAACCCGGGTTAATATTTACATTATGTACATTGTTTATTTCAGCTGTTGTAATACACGATCCTGCCTGTAGCCACGCTTACCAAAAGACATTATCACCTTAATTAATGCCTGAGTGTTGTCTCATTTCTGGCAGGCTGCTTCTGCAGTCTGGCAGTGATGAGTTAATAATCTGATATTTTGAACACTATGCTTGATGATACCTCAGTTATTAATTCTTATCCTTAGTCTGTGCCTTTAGGCATGGTACCAGGGTGTTTACTTACAAACGTCTCATCACTGGCAGGCTGCTTCTGCAGTCTGGCAGTGATGAGTCAATAATCTGATATTTTGAACACTATGCCTGGTAATACCTTAGTTATTAATTCTTATCTTTAGGCTGTGCCTTTAGGCATGGTACCAGGGTGCTTTCTTACAAACGGGTCACAATATTTGTCCCTCCACCATCCCTCAACCTGGGCTATTTTTTATTCATATGTGCTGACATGTGATTAAAATCAGCTGCTGTAAGATACGGTATTGCCCTCAACCAATTGTACCAACAAACATCAACTCCTCAATAATACCTGAGTATTGTCTCATCACTGGCAGACTTCTCCTGCAGTCTGGCAGTGACGAGCTAATGATCAGACAGTGTGCACGTTGTGCCTGATACCTTGGTTATTAATTCGTAAATTCAGGCTGTACCCTTAGGCATGATAACAGGGTACTGCATGCAAATGGTGTCACAATACTTGTCTCTCGCCTCAACCTGGGCTAATATTTCCATCAAGTACATTGTTTATTTCAGCTGTTGTAATACACGGTACAGCCTTTAATCAGTTTACCAAAAGACATTATCTCCTTAATCACTGCCTACGTGTAGTCTCATCACTGGCAGACTGCTTCTGCGAGCTGGCAGTGATGAGTTAATAATCTGATACTTTGAACACAATGCCTGATACCACCAAGTACATTGTTTATTTCAGCTGTTGTAATACACGGTACAGCCTTCAACCATGTTTACCAGAAGACATTATATCCTTAATCACTGCCTGCGTGTAGTCTCATCACTGGCAGACTGCTTTTGTGGGCTGGCAGTGATGAGTTAATAATCCGATACTTTGAACACTATGCCTGATACCTTACTTATTAATTCCTATCTTCAGGCTGTGCCTTCAGGCATGGTACCAGGGTATTACCTTCAAATGGTCCACAATATTTGCCCCTCCACCACCCCTCAACTTGGGTTACTATTTACTTGTACGTGCTGACATGTGGCTAAACTCAGCTGCTGTAATACCCGGTATTGCCCTCGACTAAGTGTACCAACAGACATTAACTCCTTAATAATGCCTGAGTATTGTCTCATCACTGGCAGACTGCTCCTGCAGTCTGGCAGTGATGAGCTAATGATCAGACATTATGCACATTGTACCTGAGTACTGTCTCATCACTGGCAGACTGCTCCTGCAGTCTGGCAGTGATGAGTTAGTGATCAGACATTATGCACATTGTGTCTGATACCTTGGTTGTTAATTCGTAAATTCAGACTGTGCCCTTAGGCATGATAACAGGGTACTGTATGCAAACGGTGTCACAATATTTGTCTCTCCCCTCAACCTGGGTTAATATTTACATTAAGCTCATTATGAATTTGAGCTGTTGTAAAACACGGTACTGCCCTTAACCATGTTTACCAAAGACATTATCACCTTAATCAATGCCCGAGTGTTGTCTCATCACTGGCAGACTGCTTCTGCAGTCTGGCAGTGATGAGTTAATAATCTGAAATTGTGATCACTATTCCCGATATCTTAGTTATTAATTCTTAACTTCAGACTGTGCCTTTAGGCGTGATACCAGGGTATTACTTGCATATGGGTCACAATATTTGCCCCTCCACCACCCCTCAACCTGGGTTATTATTTACTTGTATGTGCTGACACGTGGTTAAACTCAGCTGCTGTAATACGCGGTATTGCCCCGAACCAAGTGTACCAACAGACATTAACTCCTTAATAATGCCTGAGTACTGTCTCATCACTGGCAGACTGCTCCTGCAGTCTGGCAGTGATGAGCTAATGATCAGACATTATGCACATTGTACCTGAGTACTGTCTCATCACTGGCAGACTGCTCCTGCAGTCTGGCAGTGATGAGTTAGTGATCAGACATTATGCACATTGTGTCTGATACCTTGGTTGTTAATTCGCAAATTCAGGCTGTGCCCTTAGGCATGATAACAGGGTACTGTATGCAAATGGTGTCACAATATTTGTCTCTCCCCTCAACCTGGGTTAATATTTACATTAAGTACATTGTTTATTTCAGCTGTTGTAATACACGGTACTGCCTGTAACCATGTTTACCAAAAGACATCATCACCTTAATGAATGCCTGAGTGTTGTCTCGTCACTGGCAGACTGCTTCTGCAGTCTGGCAGTGATGAGTTAATAATCTGATATTTTGAACACTATGCCTGATGATACCTTAGTTATTAATTCTTATTTTTAAGCTATGCCTTTATGGCATGGTACCAGAGTGTTTACTTACAAACGGGTCACAATATTTGCCCCTCCACCACCCCCCCCCCCCCCCCAAACTGGGCTATTTTTTACCTATATGTGCTGACATGTGGTTAAAATCAGCTGCTGTAAGATAGGGTATTGCCCCCAACCAAGTGTATAAACAAACATCATCTCCTTAATAATACCTGAGTATTGTCTCATCACTGGCAGACTGCTCTTGCAGTCTGGCAGTGATGAGTTAATGATCAGTCGACGTGCACATTGTGCCTGATACTTTGGTTATTAATTCGCAAATTCAGGCTGTGCCCTTAGGCATGATAACAGGGTGCTGCGTGTAATGGTGTCACAATATTTGTCTCTCTCCTCAACGTGGGTTAATATTTACATTAAGCTCATTAATAATTTGAGCTGTTGTAATACACAGTACTGCCCTTAACTTTGTTTACCAAAAGACATTATCACCTTAATTAATGCCCGAGAGTTGTCTCATCACTGGCAGACTGCTTCTGCAGTCTGGCAGTGATGAGTTAATAATCTGAAATTATGAACACTATTCCTGATATCTTAGTTATTAACTCTTAATTTCAGGCCGTGCCTTTTGGCATGACACCAGGGTATTACTTGCAAATGGGGCACAATATTTGCCCCTCCACCACCCCGCAACCTGGGTTATTATTTTACTTATGTGGTGACATGTGGTTAAACTCAGCTGCTGTAATACGCGGTATTGCCCCGAACCAAGTGTACCAGCAGACATTATCTCCTTAATGTCTGCTGGTACACATTATCTCCTTAATGTCTGCATGCCCTTAGGCATGATAACAGGGTACTGCATGCAAATGCTGTCACAATATGTGTCTCTCCCCTCAACCCGGGTTAATATTTACATCATGTACATTGTTTATTTCAGCTGTTGTAATACACGGTCCTGCCTGTAGCCACGCTTACCAAAAGACATTATCACCTTAATTAATGCCCGAGTGTTGTCTCATCACTGGCAGGCTGCTTCTGCAGTCTGGCAGTGATGAGTTAATAATCTGATATTTTGAACACTATGCCTGATGATACCTCAGTTATTAATTCTTATCTTTAGGCTGTGCCTTTAGGCATGGTACCAGGGTGTTTACTTACAAACGTCTCATCACTGGCAGGCTGCTTCTGCAGTCTGGCAGTGATGAGTTAATAATCTGATATTTTGAACACTATGCCTGGTAATACCTTAGTTATTAATTCTTATCTTTAGGCTGTGCCTTTAGGCATGGTACCAGGATGTTTACTTACAAACGTCTCATCACTGGCAGGCTGCTTCTGCAGTCTGGCAGTGATGAGTTAATAATCTGATATTTTGAACACTATGCCTGATGATACCTTAGTTATTAATTCTTATTTTAAAGCTATGCCTTTATGGCATGGTACCAGGGTGCTTACTTACAAACGGGTCACAATATTTGC
Organism: Pictodentalium vernedei; assembly: GCA_031216915.1. Lineage (NCBI taxonomy): Eukaryota > Metazoa > Mollusca > Scaphopoda > Dentaliida > Dentaliidae > Pictodentalium > Pictodentalium vernedei. Next base: position 573,287,768 of record CM062297.1, on the reverse strand, counting down.
CCCTCCACCACCCCCCAACCTGGGCTATTTTTTACCTATATGTGCTGACATGTGGTTAAAATCAGCTGCTGTAAGATAGGGTATTGCCCCCAACCAAGTGTATAAACAAACATCAACTCCTTAATAATACCTGAGTATTGTCTCATCACTGGCAGACTGCTCTTGCAGTCTGGCATTGATGAGTTAATGATCAGTCGACGTGCACATTGTGCCTGATACTTTGGTTATTAATTCGCATAATCAGGCTGTGCCCTTAGGCATGATAACAGGGTGCTGCGTGTAATGGTGTCACAATATTTGTCTCTCTCCTCAACGTGGGTTAATATTTACACTAAGCTCATTAATAATTTGAGCTGTTGTAATACACAGTACTGCCCTTAATTTGTTTACCAAAAGACATTATCACCTTAATCAATGCCCGAGTGTTGCCTCATCACTGGCAGACTGCTTCTGCAGTCTGGCAGTGATGAGTTAATAATCTGAAATTGTGAACACAATTCCTGATATCTTAGTTATTAACTCTTAATTTCAGGCCGTGCCTTTTGGCATGACACCAGAGTATTACTTGAAAATGGGGCACAATATTTGCCCCTCCACCACCCCTCAACCTGAGTTATTATTTTCCTTATGTGCTGACATGTGGTTAAACTCAGCTGCTGTAATACGCGGTATTGCCCCGAACCAAGTGTACCAGCAGACATTATCTCCTTAATAATGCATGATTATTGTCTCATCACTGGCAGACTGCTCCTGCAGTCTGGCAGTGATGAGTTAATGATCAGACATTATGCACATTGTGCCTGATATTTTGGTTGTTAATTCGCAAATTCAGGCTATGCCCTTAAGCATGATAACAGGGTACTGCATGCAAATGCTGTCACAATATTTGTCTCTCCCCTCAACCCGGGTTAATATTTACATTATGTACATTGTTTATTTCAGCTGTTGTAATACACGATCCTGCCTGTAGCCACGCTTACCAAAAGACATTATCACCTTAATTAATGCCTGAGTGTTGTCTCATTTCTGGCAGGCTGCTTCTGCAGTCTGGCAGTGATGAGTTAATAATCTGATATTTTGAACACTATGCTTGATGATACCTCAGTTATTAATTCTTATCCTTAGTCTGTGCCTTTAGGCATGGTACCAGGGTGTTTACTTACAAACGTCTCATCACTGGCAGGCTGCTTCTGCAGTCTGGCAGTGATGAGTCAATAATCTGATATTTTGAACACTATGCCTGGTAATACCTTAGTTATTAATTCTTATCTTTAGGCTGTGCCTTTAGGCATGGTACCAGGGTGCTTTCTTACAAACGGGTCACAATATTTGTCCCTCCACCATCCCTCAACCTGGGCTATTTTTTATTCATATGTGCTGACATGTGATTAAAATCAGCTGCTGTAAGATACGGTATTGCCCTCAACCAATTGTACCAACAAACATCAACTCCTCAATAATACCTGAGTATTGTCTCATCACTGGCAGACTTCTCCTGCAGTCTGGCAGTGACGAGCTAATGATCAGACAGTGTGCACGTTGTGCCTGATACCTTGGTTATTAATTCGTAAATTCAGGCTGTACCCTTAGGCATGATAACAGGGTACTGCATGCAAATGGTGTCACAATACTTGTCTCTCGCCTCAACCTGGGCTAATATTTCCATCAAGTACATTGTTTATTTCAGCTGTTGTAATACACGGTACAGCCTTTAATCAGTTTACCAAAAGACATTATCTCCTTAATCACTGCCTACGTGTAGTCTCATCACTGGCAGACTGCTTCTGCGAGCTGGCAGTGATGAGTTAATAATCTGATACTTTGAACACAATGCCTGATACCACCAAGTACATTGTTTATTTCAGCTGTTGTAATACACGGTACAGCCTTCAACCATGTTTACCAGAAGACATTATCTCCTTAATCACTGCCTGCGTGTAGTCTCATCACTGGCAGACTGCTTTTGTGGGCTGGCAGTGATGAGTTAATAATCCGATACTTTGAACACTATGCCTGATACCTTACTTATTAATTCCTATCTTCAGGCTGTGCCTTCAGGCATGGTACCAGGGTATTACCTTCAAATGGTCCACAATATTTGCCCCTCCACCACCCCTCAACTTGGGTTACTATTTACTTGTACGTGCTGACATGTGGCTAAACTCAGCTGCTGTAATACCCGGTATTGCCCTCGACTAAGTGTACTAACATACATTATCTTTTAAATAATGCCTGAGTGTTGTCTCCTCACGGGCAGACTGCTTCTGCAGTCTGTCAGTAATGGGTTGTTATTCAGACATTATGAACACTGTGCTTGATACCTAGGTCATTAATTCGTAAATTCAGGCTGTGCCCTTATGCATGATACCAGATTATTACTTGAAAATGGGTCACATTATTTGCCCCCCCCCCCCCCTTCCTCAACCTGGGTTATTAATTACGTGTATGTGTTGGCATGTGGTTAAACTCCTCTGAAGACAGGCAGTGATGGGTTAAAAAGTATCTGACATTACACTATGCCTGTTGCCTTAGACAGTGATTCTCAAATTCTTGCTGCGTCCTTAGGCACGATGCCTGGGTTTTGTTTGCAAATGCGTCAAACTAGCAACAGTTGGACAATCCCTGTCATTAAGACGTTTACATTTTATTTCACAAATGTCTAGCTGAGTGGGTCAAATTCGATATCGACAAATGAGGTGACACACATTGTATTTCTTTTGTTCAAATAGTGCTATTCGTGCTGTCGTGACAATGAGTTTGATTGACACTGATCTCTTGACCAAGTTGGTGAGGATATAGAATCAATCAAAACATGCTTTTCCGTGCTGTTTTGTTGGCCACTTCAGTCAAGATTTGACCAATCATCTCACTCGTGTTCATTCCGATTGTGACATTTATTTTACCTGAGTTGACAGGAATCTGTGAACCGTGGCGCGCAGGACAGCCAACTAAATCATGTCTTCTACCCTGCATGTTACCTTCAGTTATTTTAACTAAGCCTTGTTAATTTGGAAAAATCCAATACTTGTTTGAAATCTCCTCTGCTGGCCATGTCTTACAGCTACTGGAACGTCTTGCTTCTGATACCGATAAACTCTTGCTCATCACTGCTAATTTATCCAATCTATTCACATGGCTTATGATAATAAACGCAGCAAAACAAAAACTTAAAACACTGTTTGCGGTGAGTGTCCTGTGTCATTGACTGTGTGGTCCATTGATTCTTGTCATCTGTGACCCAATTCGCCACACACACAGCGATAATAACTACTGTAATAATAATAGAATTTGATGACAATGAGCATGAGCTCGGACTTTACTGCCCCTTAGCAACTCCAACTAATGCTCGTCAATTTTTGTAGAATTTAGGATTTAACCCCTTACTTGCGGAATTCTTTTATTCCGTGTGGTGACGCTGTGCTTGAGTCCAATATGGAATTGATGGACCTCACGTGTGTTATGTGGGACCACCTGGTCGAATACACGGGATATGTGCGTAACAATGTTCCACTAGGTAGCAAACTTATTTCACTGATTGCCTCAGCTATACACAACATAATCACAGTGACCACAAATAAATGTTAGATTTCTCATAATCTTGTGCTTATGTCTTTGCCTTGGGACAATTTATGATCTGTAACAGGGCAAATGCATACAGATTAGGTAATTCCCAAATGCCCCAAAAATGACCCATCACGTCAAAGAAAAAAAAGAACAACCACGAATATTGACACTGCTACCTCCCAACGTCAATATGTTTTACTTGACTCTTTCCCGCTATACGTATCAATAGTTAGTTTAAACAATATTTAATCAGAATAGCTTGGATGTTACATTAGTAGATAATTGAAACACTTCGTACAGAGCAATAAAATACATAATACATTAGTATACATCCTTACTAAGTTACAATTAAGTATATTGAGTTAAAATGTATGAACAGGATACGGCAGTAAGCCAAAGGCTTATTAAGTACCGTCTCCTTGCCAGAAAGAGTAATTACGAGTTTGATTGGCGGTAACAGGCTTACTACATTGTTTAAACAATGAAACATTTATACAAAATTGGATAAGGATTTATAGAATAACAAGAAGAAGTTATAGAAACAAGAGAAGAATAGATGTGTAAAGACCTGCAAAGAGTCAGCGACCTATTTGACTTCGACGGTATTACAGGTAGCTCGTAAGTGGCCAGGCTCGTGCACAAGACATACCCTGTGCTCCAAATTATCACAAGGGGAGCAATATATTATACCAATTGAGACAGCATGGAGCCCAGGTTTAGGAACACACGAAGGACGAGTGGGTAGGTGTAGTAAATCTGAGTGATTATCTCAGGTATTTCGATGACCCTCTTTGAGACTCAGCAGTGCCCCTTAGCATTACAGAATAGAGTGGACACGAGCACTTAAGGAGAATAATTAAAACGCTTACTTTGGATGATATATTCCTGCACACATTTAAAAACTAGCTTGTTTTCCTCGTTGCCTAGTCGTTCAGATCCAAACAAAAGAATAGATAAATTGGTGATAAAGGGAAGTGTATTTATTGTTAGAGAACGTTCTCGTGTGTAGATTGGGCAATATAAGAGATAATGCTCTTCCGATTCAACTTCTCCACAAGAACAAAGGGGCGATGTAGTCAGATAGTATCAATAGTTATTATAAAGCAAAACTTACCTGACTAGCCCAGTTATGCCAAATGTTGTTCTTATAAGCTCTCGTAATATCTGTTAACAAAGTTAACAACGCTTCTTTTTTTTTTAACTTTCTATTTTTTTAACCTTTTTTTATTGTTCTGTATATAAGTTACTGTACAAAAGTATTCTTCACATTTTCATTTGTGCTATCAACCAGCTTGAATACAACTTTGTTTCTGAAGATAATTTTTTGATCTGTACCAACAGGTTACAAAGCAGTTAACTATGTGTTCCCTCGAATCATATCGTGCTCGGATAAGCACTTTCAACTTCAAAGTTTATTGTCGTCATTTAAAGGGTTGTTTACCGAAGAAGAGATCCATTTGTGTCTTAGCTTACTTGCTCCTGCGTCTCAGTGGGGTTGGGCTGCATGAAAGCTTTACTGCTGTTGTTGCCTTGTTTTTTGGCCACTTCAGTGAGTTCCCTAATTTTCACTTAGTAAACCATCCGGATGAAATTTCATATTTTTATAGCAACACGAACGTTTGGAAGATTGCGCTCACACTAAAAGTAATGTTTTCAGCTTTCCTTGCCATCTCATTGCTCCATTTGGCCTTAAGGTTATTATTGTGCGGTGACATCGAAACTAACCCTTGTCCAAATTCCTCCAACTCGGATCACAACCAGAATACTTTAAAAATAGTCCATCTTAATATCCAGAGTCTAAAACCCAAACTTGATATCATTCAATATGAATATGCATCCTTTGACATTGTGGCCTTGTCAGAGACATGGCTGGATAGCAATGATCCGACACCCGATGTCATCCTCCACGGGTTCCAAGAACCTCTGAGATTTGACCGCTCGACAAGGGGAGGTGGGGGTTGCCATTTATATCAAAGACGGTATTTCATTTCGTTCAAGGCCGGACCTACATACGCTGAATACGGAGTGCATATGGGCGGAAGTATTTACAAAACGGACAAGACCGTTACTCTTAGGGGTATTCTACCGGCCACCCAACAGTCCATCAGATACATGGGAAGCCATATCCGCATCCATCGAAAAAGCCAGAGACACGAAAATTGCCGATTTAATCGTCACAGGTGATTTTAATGACAACCAAGCCGTTCCCTCAAGAAGTGGTTTCTCTGAAATATTACATCATTTCAGTCTAAGGCAAGTTGTACTTGTTTTACCGAATCGTCGACCTCATTGTTGGATCTCTTTGCTCTTAGTGACACAATCAACATGAAAGGCTGTGACGTAATCGAACCGCTTATCCCAGACATGACACGCTACCACTGTCCAATTTCACTCGAGGTTGAATTTCTAAAACTAGCATTCCTCTCATTTAAGAGGAGAATATGGCTCTACTCCCAGGGTAACTACGAAGAGTTAAACGAAGCCCTCTCTAGCGTCGACTGGAGTTCTCTCTTTGATAATCCATGCCTCGATACTATAGTTTCTAATTTTACCGACAAGATACTCGATACTGCATCTCTCTATATACCCAACAAATTTATTACCACGCGAACAGACCAACCGAAATGGATGCATAATGTAATAAGATTACTGATTAGACAGAGAAAACGTTTGTATCGCAATGCCAAACGTACCCATACTCCACAAGCCTGGGCAAAATATAAACTGAAGCGGAACGAAGTTGTATCGGCCATTAGGAAGGCCAAGGCGTCATATTTGTCCAAAGTCCAATCAACACTGAGGAGCAGCGAAACACCATCATCACGTTGGTGGAAGACCCTGAAATCATTCATCGGCAGCAGCACTTAAGCGGGAATTCCTACTCTCATCCATTCTAACAAAATTTACTCCTCAAGTGTTGAAAAAGCTGAAGTGCTCAATGAATATTTCAGCTCTATCTCAACAGTTGATGATTCGAATGCTTCTCTGCCAAACGCACCACCTCGAGTTTCCGTAAGTATCGATTGTATTACTCTACATTGCAGTGAAGTATATTCTGCAATGAAGTCGATAAAAGTGTCCAAAGCATCTGGTCCAGATCTAATAAGACTGCGGGATTTGGTGACTACTGTAAAATCTAATTATAGGACAGACGATGGCAATATTGGGAAAATCAGTAATAGTGGTGTTGGAGATATGAAGATCATGGAGAGGTCTAGAACTGGGCAGATGCTAGAAGCTAAATTATCATCAGGTATATATAGTACTGCATCATCATGTCATAGGTATTCCCCTATACCCCGATGAGCATTAAGAGCCGTAAAAGAAATCGCTCTTTCGATACTCATCTGCTCAATGGGATTTGAGTCGTTCGAGTAGCGACTTTTTCAGTACCTGCTCAAAAGCTTATTTGCTCGATAAGATTCGAGTCGTTCGAATAATACCTAACCCTTCTTGATTGTATTTTGGGTTTGAGGATCATAGAGGACTTCGTTATACACAGGAAAGGCAAAAACAGAGACGGCCAAGACAAAATAGTCTGCTGGGATAGGCAGAAATGGGACCAGTAAAAGGCAAAACAGGCCAGGAAATAGGATAAACCACAGAAAATATCGGGATAGATAAAATACCGAGACTATGGTGCACATCCGAAACAATAAAGTTAATCTTATACAAAGGAATGTGTCTATTGTTGGGCAAAAATAAGAATTCTAGGGGACAACAGATAGAAACCGAATATTTAGTGGGAAATCAGCACTAGTAAAAGAACTGTTGGATTTATTTGGGTAATTTTACAAAGTATTCGAACAAATACAATTACTCATACCAGGAAACGCACCTTAAAGCATTGTATGCTACTCTTTTAAGCCCAGTATTTAGGAATCCGTGTCAAATAAAGTTGTTTTGATGGTTTAGAGAGATTGGCTGGATGTTTGTGGTAATTCGATGTATTCTAGTTCACTTCAATTTATCCACATGAGACCTCTCATCATTCATTTAGCACTACGTGCTACTATTATAAACCCTAGGTGGGGGTTTTCTAAGTCCGTCTCGGTAGCTTCGGATTATTAAGAGGGATTGTCGGGTTGTTTGCTGTAATTAAAATTACTCCTATTCAATCGAACACACCCTCCGAACTCACCCCTTTCCTACTAGAAGGTTTTGGGTCACATAGCAACCATGTGCTACCATAGAAACCAAGATGGCGGCCTCAGATATACAAAATGGACGACGTACGCTCGTCTCACCTCAACAAAATGCGCTGCGCATGCACACTAGGACCACGTATCACTATGGGGATGCTGTCACAAGATGGCGCTCACGCACGCTAACATGAAAACCAAAAATGAAGTAACTGGGCCATGTGCCTATGACGTCACATGAGATCCGGCCAATGTGGTCGATCGGGTACATGATCTACTACTAACATCAAACCGAGAGATCCACGGTTCGATCCCCAGCAGGGTAACTGCGTTGTGTCATTGGGGCAAGGCACTTAATCACGATTGCTCAAGTGGGGGCACGGTGGCACAGCCATGGAGGCGTTCTGGGGGCACCCCCCCCCCCTCCCCCCACAAAACAAAAATAATTCCGATAGGATCACCGATCCAATGTCGAGTTGTGACAGTACAAAAATGGGTTTAATCATTATCATCTTATCATCCGGAAACTAATTGTTTACAATTTACTATGTGAAGGGTCACTGTGACCTTGACCTTTGACCTACTGATTTCAAAATAAATAGGGCTTTTTTTGCAATAATGCCAACCTACCTATGAAGTTTCATGAACGTGGGTGGAACCATTGTCAAATTATCATCTGGAAACCAATTGTTTACGATTTATGTTCAAGGTCACTGTGACCTTGACCTTTGACCTAGCGAGACCAAGATAAATAGGTGTCTTCCACTCACCTAGGCCAACCTACCTATGAAGTTTCTTGAATGTGGCTTCAACCGTAGTCAAGTTAGCATCCGGAAACCAATTGTTTACAATTTACTATGTTGAAGGTCACTGTGACCTTGACCTTTCACCTAGCAAGTCCAAAATAAATAGGGTTCTTCATCTCACTGATGCCATCCTACCTATGAAGTGTTATAAACGCGGGTCGAACCATTATCAAGTTATCATCCGGAAACCAATTGTTTTGATTTACTATGTTCAGGGTCACTGTGACCTTGACCTTTGACCTAGTGAGTCCAAAATAATAGGGTTTTTCCTCTCATGAACGCCAACCATTACCTACGTATACAGTTTCATGAATGTGAGTTTAACTATAGACAAGTTATCATCCGGAAACCAATTGTTTACAATTTACTATGTTCAGGGTCACTGTGACCTTGACCTTTGACCAAGCAAGTCCAAAATAAATAGGGTTCTTCCACTCACCGATGCCAACCTACCTATGGAGTTTCATGACGTGGGTCGAACCATTATCAAGTTATCATCCGGAAACCAACTGTTTACACCCGCCCGCCATTCACCAAACTATAAGTCGAGCTTTGACTTCGTCACAACTTAACTAAATAAGAGGCCCCAAGGGGCTGTAATCGCTCACCTGCCAAAGTGGTTCAAAGAAGTATTTGGGGTCACATTCAGTTATACATGGTTCATCAACTCTACAAAGGAATGAAGTCATGAAAGGCAAATTTTATGGAAAAACACTATGGAATCGATTTGAACAAACCTAGCATGCTCCACATGCCACCCCCACCCCGCCCATAGAGAGCCCAAATAATAAGCCAGGGACTCAAATTGAACAAACTTGAACCTGATCCCCCATGAGATGTTATATACAAAAATACGAAAGAATTCTGGCCGGTGGATCTGAAGAAAGGGGTTTTAAAAGAAATGTCCTCACATTGCATTAAGTTAAACTTTGGGCTCAAACAGGGAGCCAAAATATTTACCCAGGTAACCAATTAGAACAAAACTGAAAGTGCCCCACCGCAAGATGCTGCATACCGAATATGAATGGATTCTGACTGGTGAATCTGAAGAAAAAGATTTTTGAAGAAATTCCCTCATATTGCACTAAGTTAAAATTCAGGCTGCCATAGGCAGCACAAATATAAACCCAGGGACTCGATTTGTACAAACTTGAATCTGACCCCCCTATAGATGTTGTATACTAACATGAAAGGATTCTGACTGGTGGATCTGAATCTGAAGAAGAAGATTTTTAAAGAAATTTCCTCAAATTGCACAAAGTTAAACTTTGGGATCCAATAGAGAGCCCAAATACTAACTGAGGGACCCGATTTGTACAAACTTGAATCTGACCCCCTCCCCCCCCCCCCCCTAGAAATGTTGTACACCAAATATGAAAGCATTCATACCAAATATGCAAGATTTTTAAAGAAATTTCCTCATATTTCACCGAGTTAAAATTCGTGCTCCATCAATGATGGTTCTGGAGAAGTAGATTTTTTCATTTTTTAAAGAAAATGTATGGGTGCTGGCAGAGTAATGCCCCTTGTGGTTCGGCGCGGCAAGGTTATTTGTACAAACGTGAATTGACATATGATAAGGAACATGCACGCCAAGTTTGGTTCAATTTGGTCCAGTAGTTTGGGAGAAGTCAATAATGTAAAGTTCACGACGACGGACGGCAAGTGATAAGTTAAGTTCCCTTCGGTGAGCTAAAAATCAGCCATATGCTCCCCCCCCCCCCCCCCGCCCCTCCAAGTTAACCCATATAGGGAACATCAGGCAAGACATTTTAATATCGAGATATTTATACTTGCAGGATGTATAAGGGGGAGGGGTGCGTAATAGCAGATTTGTGTGTGATATCTGACCTATCTCAATTTAATGACACCAATGTTGTCGATTATTTGCCAGACTCGAGAGAGAAAAACGTCGCCGGTGTTCCGTCGAGGATTTACGAAATAACGTCGCCATTATTCGGTAATTTATCCGTTTCTTCTGGTCCGGGTTCGCTATTTAAAAGAAGAATCTCTTGGGGCGGTAGGAAAATAGGAATCCTTAACAAAAGTAAGACAGTAATATTATTTGATAAGCAGTTGCTGCCAGTTTTAAAAAGCATAAACCGGCTATTTCTCTTCATTTTGTGTGATATCATTAGACATTCTCATTTAATTCTATCCATTTAGTTTCCTATTTTCAGTCGAATGTTTCAACAAGAAACCTTCACTATGAGTCCATGAGTTTGTGAACGCGCTATACATTAATAGTGAAATTTTAGGGGTTAACGTTGAAATATCAACACCAAACTTCGGATATGTATTATTTATACCATTTTCAATCAGAAACCGTTCATTTGATAGTTTTAGGACGAGTAGTTCATTTGCGGACTCTTTGGCCCGTCTTGCGAAAAAAGAGTCCGTAAGTTTGAAAACGCGCTATACATTAATAGTAAAATTTTAGGGGTTAAAGTTGAAATATCGATACCAAACTTCGGATGTGTATTATTTATACTGTTTTCAATCAGAAACCATTCATTTCGGAACATTAACCCCCATGTTTTACTTGCGGTCTCTTACGGACTCTTACGGTCCCGTTTTCTACCTGCGGACTCATTTTAGAACTACCGGCGATGCGGATCATTTCTATAAATAGAGTTGTTGAGTTGACGTTCGTTTAGTGATTGATCACAATTCAATGATTCACATAGATTATTATTGTCCTCACACAAGGTGAAGGGGAAATAAATTTGAAAAAAGAGTTTCAATGTGGCCTAATTATTGATGCCTTTCACACGTCCTTAAATAAACTGATTTTGCGTCCATTGCTCCAATAGATTAGAGAAAATGTGTCCCACTCCCCTCCCCACCCCATGAAACAAACGTGAACGTCAATTTTGTTTCTAAAATTGGGGTTGCAGCTATATTATTCAGCAATACAGACACTGCCATTTATCCTAACAACTGATGTCAAATATTCTTCCACATACTGATGTGGTACAAAATAGGCCTCAATGAATGTGACCACACCCCCCCCCCCACCCTTTTCATAAAAAAACTATGATTATAATTCATAAATTAATTGATGTTGACACAAAACAAACATCTTGCGAAAAAGCTATCACAAATGGGAAATTTACACTGATGTGGTAACATTTTTAAAAAAATAGCCCTCAATGAATGTGACACCCCCCTCCCCCCCCTCCCCCAGTATACCCCTTTTCATCAAAAACGTGACATAATTCATAAATTAATTAATATTGACACAAAGCAAATAACTTGTGACATTAAATATCCTACTTGTGATCGTTTTTAAATCACATTCAGGCTTCTGAAGGCTGACATTTCACCTCATGTGTTTGGTGAATCATTTATAATTTTTGGTAAAAAAAAAAGAAACAAGAGGCCCCACGGGGCCTGAAGCGCTCATCTTGAACAAAACACAATTTAAACTGAGTCCAAGAATGAGTCAACATTAAGCAAGCCATCTCCATAGGCTATACTGTCAATCCTTGAGTCCCTCAGGAGTGACAAAAATAATCTGGGCATCATGCCTTTTCTTCGGTTGATCATAAAGTAAAATGTAGAGCTCACCTACGAATCGACAATCGGTGGAGATTCAAAATATGGGTCAAGGTCACGGAGGTCACCTAGGAGTCATTGAGTGCATTTTTCATAATTGCTGGAAATCACATTTTTTGACCCCTAAAGCATTCCTGACGTACACATGCATTTTTTTTACATTAAAAAAGTGGGCGTGGCCAAAATATTTGAAAGTGGGTCATGCTCATATCTCAAGCGTGGTATGATGAATGGACCTGGGATCAACCCCAAATGAGTCGACACTTGATGGAGATTCAAAATATGGGTAAAGGTCACGGAGGTCACCTAGGGGTCATTGAGTGCATTTTTCATAATTGCTGGAAATCACATTTTTTTTAGCCCCAAAGCATTCCTGAGGTTCATACATGCATTTTTGCACTGCAAAAGTGGGCGTGGCCAAAATTTTTTAAAGTGGGCGACGTCCATATCTCAGGCGTGGCATGACGTATGGGCCTGGGACCAACACCAAATGAGTCGACACCCAATGGAGATTCAAAATATGTGTCAAGGTCACGGAGGTTACCTAAGGGTCATTGAGTGCATTTTTCATAATTGCTGGAAATCACATTTTTGAGCCCCCAAAGCATTCCTGAGGTCCATACATGCATTTTTACGTTAAAAAAGTGGGCGTGGCCAAAAATTTTGAACGTGGGTCACGCTCATATCTCAATCGTGGTATGATGAATGGACACCAAATGAGTCGACACTTGATGGAGATTCAAAATATGGGTCAAGGCCACAGAGGTCATCTAGGGGTCCGCCTGAAAGAGGTCATCAAAGTCATCAATGGCATATTATTCAGAAAGACTGGGAAATGCATTTTATTACACCTTAATGTATTTCTAAAGTTTATGAACGTATTTTATCACTCAAAGTAGTGGGCAAAGCCAAAAATGTCCATTTATGATTCGTGTATCGAACCCTTTGAATGCTGGTCACATATATGCCTTTTCTGGTTTCTTATAAAAAATTGTTCTGATTCCACTATGAGTATCTGTAAACACTATTAACGAAAATCCATTTCTGATTTGTTTAAAAATATTTTACTCCTAAAAATAAGCCTCCATAAATTCTCTTTCTCTATAATTTATTCCTGATACTTTCAGCCTTTTCACACAGACTTGAATTTACTGGGTGCAGTTAATTCTGTTTCTCTAGTTAGATATTGTTTTTGTTGGAGAATATATGTCCGGAATTTTCCAGGTTGGTGTTACATTTTTAGATATGGTTTTTGTCAGAGTTGAGATTGACGAAATGGGGAGGCTTGATACAGGCCTCAATATTAAAGGATCGAGAAGAAAGCATAAATTGCGAATTGTTTTGGATAAAGGGGTGAAATAAGAAATTGTAGCCTTAGGTGAGAACTACAAATAAAGGTGAATAAGTGTGTCAAATTCCATCAGGACGGCTTCACGGGAAGTATCCTAAATTGAAGTGGGGGAAAATTTATTTTAGAAAGGCTTACGGTCGCAATAAGGCGGTTCTGATTGCGAACGAACCCCCTTTTACGTTTTTTCAAGAACGGAGAATGCAAATAAATGCCCTAATGTCCACTATAGAGTTCCATTTGATACTAAATTTAAACATTTCCCCGGGGAGAAGGAATGGGCATGCCCCCGGACCCCCTAGAATGCTCGTGCATACTATGGGGGCTGGGGCATCCCCTCCCGGAATATACCAGGGGTACACTTTGCCAGTGTCATAGGAAACTGCAAGTGTACCCATGGTGTACCTTCTTCATCAACGTCAAACCCCTTTTGAAACATCCTGGCGACGCCCATGAAATGTTTTGTCCAAGTATATGGAATAAATCATTTCCTAGAGACAAACATCTTTTTTCAGTCGAATCATTCACCCTCTTTTAATGTTCATATTTTTAAAACTTATTAATGGGTTATAAATTTTTTCAAAGCTTTTAAAATATTCAGGTACCCCAGCTTCCTTCTTCTGTAAAACGGTCACACTCAATATTACAATGGATGTTGAATGTGACGATAAACCCTAATAAACAATCAGACAGTTCATGAATGCAAAAGTTTATGAATATCTACAGCACGATCTCACGAACAACAGATGGGTAGAGTAGAGTGGAGACGCTTTTACTACCCAGAATCACAACACTTGTCTTTGCAGAAGCAAGAACTATTCCAATACACTTTTTTTTTAATTTTCGAAGAGCTCACACTAAGATCGTCACGCACGAACCAAGGGTATTCTTCAAATCAGTTCCTTGTGACCTATCATATGAAGGTAAAACAAATTCAAACAATCCCCCTAAAAAGTCAAGCTTCCAGAGCTCCTGGAGCTTATAATACTGCACTGAATGTGTCGGTGATACATTTGACATCATAATTTCATGTTCTATAATATAGGTGAATTTTAAAAAAAAACTAATGGAATTTTGTTCTCGTAAGCCACGAGCCTAAACAGAGGTGACCTGTAAAGTTCAGCATTTTTTTAACTTTGGAAATACAGAAAAAGAGGGAGAAAGAGAGAAAAGAAGATTTCAGAAAGAAGAACAAGAACGATTTCGCCAAAATGATACTTTATAAATGTTCAAAAGCTTCTAAAGGTATTCCCCAAAATATATATATTGTCAGAGATCCTGGAGCTCACAATAAAATGAACTAGAAATGTACCAACGATATATTTACCATCATAATTTCATGTTCTGTCATATTATGGGTAAATCATTACCAAAAAATGCAGATTTATTTTGCAATCAAGAAAAAATAACATTTCATTTTGCAACAGAGGATTTCTGTGAAAAATCCTTATTCTGAGCGCACAGTCAAAAATCGTAGAGGGGACACTATGAGCATACGTTAAAAAGGTTACCATGAAACTATTCCCGTAAAGTTATTTCTTCTGTGAGATGTTCTGTGGACAAAATTTCCATCAAAGGCCCAGCCTTATAACTAAGTGATACACGGACACGAAAACTTTCCTCGCATTAGAAGAGAAAAGGATATGGTTCCTTCATTTTCGCGGTAGAGCATACAGAAAAAAAAACAGGAGAAAAAAACAAGAGGCCCAAAGGTGCCTGGGACGCGCAACTGACAAAGTTGTATAAGATGGATTTAACTGGTTGAGTGTTAGAAGCCACTAGCAGGGCTTTAAAAAAATGATGGCACCACAGCAAAGGCCAACATGTTCCTTAATCATGTTTCACATTCAGTCAAACGCTAATAATATTTTGTTTATATAAATTTGTTTTATCATAAATTATTGAAGAGTGCCTGTGGGCACTCTTCAATAACTAGTAATAAAACAAATTTTGATCAACAAAATTAATTCAGACCACCAAAAATAATGTAGCCCTCAACCAGTTAATTAGCATCTGTGGCTAGTTAACTCTACAGAGGAATGATGTCATATAATTATTCCAAGGAAGATGTGATGATATACTCTCCCAAAAAAGAAAGTGTGCATGCTAAAAAATAACACTAAAAAAAGATATATATCATTTTCATTCATGAAAATTTTATTCAATCACAGACGAGTCAATTTGTGATCAACACGAGAAATTTCATTATGCTACGACGAATCCTCTTGGTGCCATGGAGAGTCAAAGACACTAAGGGTCCAACACAAAAGTCACACACTCAGTATCTGGTATGACCTCCGTCTGCATCGACTAGTGCTGTGCATCTACGCCTCATGGAAGCGAACAAGTTAGCATGGAAGTGGGTTAGGGTAGGGTTAGGTTAGGTTAGGGTTAGGTAGGGTTAGGGTTAGGTTAGGTAGGGTTAGGGTTAGGGTAGGGTTAGGTTAGGGTTATAGTAGAGTTAGGGTTAGGGTTAGGTTAGGGTTAGGGTAGGGTTAGGTTAGGCTAACCCTAACCTTAACCCTACTCTGCACCACTGCAGTCGAGCACGACGATGACGTAACGTCAAAATCGGACAAATTGCAGGTCTTCGAGGACGTAAGCCGTATTCTCTCAGCTGGTTGATTACAGTTTGAGGATGTATCCGTCTCAGGTTAGGGATGTTCCTCGCTGTCGTCATTGCCATTTGTTGCCGGTTCCGGAGATGGACGACACGGATATACCGATCTTGTGCAGGGGTGGTAACTCGGGGTCTCCCGGAGCGGGGTCGGTCTCGAACGTCATCATGTTGTGCATGTCGATGGACTAGCCTGTCTACAGTGTTACGGTAGCAGTTCAAATGCTGGGCAACCTCTCTGTGTGTTCTGCCAGCTCTAATCATACCCAGGGCAAGGAGACGTTGATTCATTGTCAGTCTTGGCATGCTAATGTGGAGTCGTTTCAACAGCAGTGCAAGTTTAAATGTGAACGATAGGAAGGCCTTACTTTAGTGTTTAAATACCCAAGGATTCACACTGCTGCATGAATTTTCAGACTCTCCACGTGCAAAACATGCCTTTTCACAAACGTGCAGCACGTCATTTAACGTTAATGCAATTTTAACGGGGAAAGCTGTTTTTGTGTTCAATATAACTTATTCATGAACAGGCTAACACTCTTTACACCTACGAAATTATTTTTCTGGCGTTTGATCAATTTCTGCAATGCACACTTTTTTTTTTGGGCGAGTATATATTGCAATCGTTAGACTTTTTTCTATTTTCTTTCTTTTTCATTATACCAAAATTTGGGGTGCTTTCCCTTTACTCATACTCACAAAATTTGGCACAATATTCAGAAATCACAAAATCTCACCAAGACAGCCATGTGTTTCCACAAATTCCATGCCCGATGAGAGTGATACGGATTTTGAGTATTCAAAATATATTTTTTTTTATTTATATCAATGCCTGTATCATGCCCCCAGCTTTCAAAATTTGCATTTCATATCTACACTAAAATCAATATCTAAAAATGTGTTCACTCGTGGGAAATTCGAAATTCCCCACCTGACGTCATAGGGGCCATACGTCAGAAAAATCCAGTTTTTTCGATTTTCATTAACGTTTAGTACGTTTTTGAGTACAAAAAATAGGTGATACGTGCTTTTGGTTTTTTGAACTTACGTCATTTTTGACGTTTTTACGTGACTTCAAATATTCATTTTTATTAAAAAAGGCTGATTTTTTTATATGCATAGCTCCATACTTCTTAAAGATCCAGTTTTCAAACTTCGCAATCTATTTCCGGTTATCTGAAGTTGATCCATCCGATTTCACTTTTTGGAATTTGAACACTTCATTGGAAGAAGCCGTATTCTAAGGGTTTTTTTTTTAAAAAAAAGATTATAATTTACAGCTCAATTTCAGCTCTGTTTTTTTTAAATTTTGGAAATATTACCTTCGCAAAAAAACATATCTAAACATGAAATTCCCAACCGTTATAGCAGAACGCTGAGGTTACTCTATAGCGGGCCATATGGTCCAAAATTAAAAAGCGTCAGACGTTTCTGAAATTTTAGTGTATTGTAGAGCTAAAAAATAGGACATAGCTATTTTTTGTTTTCGATTTAAGGCCATTTTGACGTTTTTAAGCCACTTTGAAATTTAGCATATTTTCTACACTCTTAATTAAAAGCCCTACGTTCTTGAGTCCAATGACGCCCTATTAATTCAGGGTACACTTATGAAACTTACCACACCTATTTGTTATCATATTAAGTTGTTAATTCTCTTTTTCAGTTCAATTTGACACAGCCGATACCGGGGGTGCCAATTTTACGCTTTTGTCTACACCATTCATTTTCAACTTCACTTTTCGTCTTAGCCTTTCCAATTTTGGAGAATATAATCTCTGCAAAAAAGCATATTTAAAAATGTTGTGCTGTCGGTGGAAATTCTCAACCCTCTTACCCGAACGCTAGATGGCGTCATAGAGGGTCAAATGGTCTAAAATTAAAATGCGAGGGATATTTTTTTAAATTTTTATATGGTGTAGAGCTGAAAAAAATTAGGAGGTAGATGGGTTTTTTTTTTTTTTTTGTTTTTCGATTTAACGTCATTTTGACGTTTTTATGTCACTTTGAAGCTTAGTCTATTTTTCACATATTTCATTAAAAACGAGCGACAAGGTATGCTTTATTGAACGGCTCAGTACTTAAAACGGCATCAGACACCTTCCCCTCATTCTTGAACGCTTTGGCGTTGGTCGTGCCTCGTTGGTTGACTTCTGTAAATTCGCTTTGCGATTTCAAAACTATCTAGTTTATAATTCTGTTGTCCGTGTCTGAGGATTTTTTTCTAGTACTAAGATGCTATCACAGAAATAATGCTGTATCTGGAATAAAAAGGGTGGTGTATACCAAATGTTAAAAAATTGTAAATGATGGTTCTGGGGGAGATTTTAAAGAGTATTTGATTTTTCCAATAGGGAGCCCAAATATTAACCAAGGGACATAATTTGACCAAACTTGAACTGAAATTTCCCTACACAACCACCCCCACCCCAAGTATATTGTGTACCAAATATGACAGGTGATTCTGGAGAAGAAGATTTTAAAGAATATTTTCAACATAGAACTAAGTTGAAATATCGGGTGTCACAGGGAACACAAATATCTCTCCAGGGACTTGCCTTGAAAAAAATTAATTCTGCTACTCTTAGGATGCTGTATACCAAACATCAATCGATCCTGACGGGTGCATCTGAAGAAGTAGACTTTTAAAGAGTATTTCTCATTTTGGACTGAGTTAAAATTCGGGCTCTAACAGGGAGTCCAAATATTAATCCAAGGACTTGATTTTAACAAACTTAAACCTGGCTCCCCTAAAGATGGCATATACCATATATCAAAGGATTCTAGGGGTTCGTGAGAAGTTTTAAGGAATATTCCTTATGTTGCACAAGTTAAAATTCGCGCTCTCATAGGAGCCCAAATATCAACTCAAGAACATGATTTGAACAAATTTGAATCTGACTCCCTGAGGCTGTTGTACACCAAATATCAAAATGTTTTGGCTGGTGGTCCTGGAGAAAGAGATTTTTAAACAAGATTCCCCATATTGTACTTAGTTAAATTTCAGAGTTCCACAGGGGATCCCAAATAAAAAACCATGGGATTGATTTGAAAAACATCTTGTATCTGACCTCCCAAGGGATGCCCTATAGCAAATATTAAAAGAAGTTAACTGATAAATATGAAGAAACAAGAATTTTGAAGATTATTCCTCATATTGCACGGAGTTAAAAGTCGGGTTCCCATGGGGAGCCCAAATATTAACAGAGGGACTTAATCTGGACAAACTTGAATCTTATCCCCGCAACGATGTTGTATTCCAGATTTCGAAAGATTCTGATCGGTGGTTCTGGAGAAGATATTTTTAATCTTCGAAAATATACTCACTCAGCAACTTTCTATTCACCTTCCTCCCACCTTCCACCCTCCACCCTCACCCACCCTTTCACTGTACACTATACCACGGCCGATGACAATTTTTTTAACATTCACTTCTAAAATCTTGCCCCTCCCATTACAAAGGACAATATTGCTCGACGAACTTTATTTGAACAACCTTGATTCTACACCTTAAAAAGAAGCTAAGTACCAACTTCCAAATATCAAATCATTGTGCCCATCGGTTGACGAGAAGAAGATTTTTTTTAATTTAAGAGCATTTTCCCCATCCCCTCTCTATGCCAGAACAAACAATCACCTCAGAATTCACTGAAGTCGGTTGAGCGGTGTGGTGAAGAAGCCAACACCATATGCACGGACGACAGACGGCGTACGACGGACGGCGAGTGATTACCATAGCTCACCCTGACTTTCAGTCAGGTGAGCTAACAAAAAAAGCAATATGGTCCCCCAATATCACGGGGAGCCACAAAAAGAGAGAAAATAAAACCAGGGAAAGCAGTTTGGTCTCCCCGTTATCATTGTCATTACCTCAATTACGAGAAACTTCACACTGTACAATATAACTGTTGGAACGGTTGCGCAAATGGCTTTTGTCGGTGTAGTGTGCCGAGACAAAAAAGAAACAACAGAAACGGGTGGTGCATACTTGGGGGGTATTAGAAGAGGGCTCTACACCAACTTATCGTTCTTTTTTAAATGGATATTTAGAAGACGTTGTCCGCGATTATGACTCAGGGCAACCATACTTTTCCTGTTTTGGATTCCTATATTTTTTAATCTATTTTTTTAGTTTTAGTTTTTCTCTGTTAATTTTAATTCATTTATTATTATTTTTATTATTTGTTTGTTTTGCGGAGTGTGAATGGCTTTAAGTACAATGAATCCGGAAAAACTAGATGTCTAACAACATATTTAGTGCAATTTATTACGGACGCGACAGTCGTTACTTATTCCCCGTTCCTTATTTGACATTCGGTATCAACTGAATCGGTTGATACCGAATGTCAAATAAGGAACTGGGAATAAGTAACGACTGTCACGTACCCACAACCGAACCAGAACATAGGAATTGTCAAACTGCGAGTATCAGTTCCCGACTTTTGCACCTACCCTACGACAATCGTTTAGTTGGGTTTCAACTAATATTTATTGAAATATCGAGTTTGGAGCTGAGAAACGACCTCTAACTTCCGTTTTGGTTCATGAAAATAAAAATATGAATGTTGACATTCCTTTCTCAAACACACGAAATATGTCTCTTTAAAGCAAGTGGATTGGCCCATTATCTGCTATTGAAGGTTTTGCTCCCCAAATCATCGCTACAATAAAAGGAGAGTTTTGTAAAATAACACAGATATTAGTACTATGATAGCATTATTTTTGTCCAAAGGTTATTCATGATTCAAACGCAAAATGACATTAAACGAAAAACGTCCCATAAAAGGACTGTTTAATATGTATTAAGTACGATATATTCACGATATTATTGTATGTATGAATAACAACGAACTGTGAATGGGTAATTAACCAAAACCCTTGGAAACAGTGGCGGTTGAACTTAAATGTAAGTGAGGGTGCGTGTGCGGTGTGTGTGTGTATTGGAGGTGGGGGAGGGGGCTGCGATGATTATTATTTTCCATCTTTTGCATCAAAAACATAGCTTAAGGCGCCCTCACTGGGATGTGCTCATTACCCCTTTGAGGCAAAAATATTGACTTTTTTGTTATTCCAGAATTTCCTACGATACGTTTCGTCTGCTATCCGTGGTTGGCAAAGGGTTAAATAAAAATAATAAACGAATGTCGAATAAAAATCATCCACAGGTACTTTTTTTGTTCACTAGATATGGAGAACCAATATTTATCTTGACAAAAAGAACGTACATGCCCCCAATACAAGTTAAAAAGTCTAGACAAAATACAATTGAGGGTATTGAGGGAAGCAACCGCACTTGTGATCATTCGATTCAGAAAGAGAACGGTTTTTTTTTACCTGCATTCATCCAAAAATGATTACACATGTCGAGGCCACCGTTTTGATAACAGTAATTAAATGACACATAAATCACCAACTCAGCTAAATAAATTAGACTAGAGCATCTTTTGTCATAATGAACTTTTCATATGCATTAAACATGAAAAAAAACAAAGAAACACACAGCTGAAACACTACTATAAACTTCGGTGCTTATAGTTTTGTACAGTGAACATCATGCACAACTCATGAACGTAATACTATTCGTTCATAAAAAAAATATCAATTCAAAGACGCTGAATTATTTTCAAAATATAGGCGAACAAGCCAAGATTGGGTGGAATATTGTGAGATTAATTGGTTATTACGAACAAATGGATTTCCGAGATGGTAAAATTGAAGTCACGACCTCGCCTCTGGGTCACATATCCACTCGTCCTAACGGATTCGTCGATATATGCCAAGAGGTGAGGTCTCAAGTTTAATACATCATATTGGAAACCCACATGGTGGTAAGAACCCAATATATATATGTGATCTGAAATCGTGAAGGAGGAGGGGAGGGGGGGGGGGCGCCCCGCCTACCATCCTAAATGAAAAGTATGTTCACAGGTTCCTTGAATAAATACATCAAGTGCAAATATGTTTCTGCATACATGTGATCAAGCATAGAAGCATTGTCTGCCATCCTGTTTTTGTTTCTCTTCCATCTAGTTACATAGATCACCAATTCCAGAATGACGGAATTACGTAGCCCTCGTTCCAAAGACTGCTAGCGTTTGTCAAAGATTAATTCTCATACATATGTACTATTTGTTGTGTCTGTGGCGAGCGACATTCGTGTCTATGGCGAGCGACATTCTATGTCTTACCGTGTATATGTAAAATAACGGAATCTCGCAATGTGTAATCTGCCGTGAATTGGTAAATGTGACGTCAGAGAATTACCTCAAAATAACCCCTGTTTTTTAAACTAAGACGGAAACGCATTCCGGTTCAAAACTACATCACCAAATAACCAGTTTTTGGTAGTAACTGAAGCGCAAAGAGGAAATGTGTATCCAATAAAAACAACACAAAAACCTAATCTATCTTTTTGTTGGGAGGAGTGGATGAAAGGATTACAATTTTGCGTTGTGACAGAATATCGCTTTTCGGTAATTCCGCCACGCAGTTTGATTTGTTTTGAAGCACACATATGAATTATTTGGCCACCATGTATATAATGATGTTCAAAGTGGTCCAGCCAGATACAAAGTTTTTTGCGAAGTCTTTCTGACTTTGGGGATATTCCCTCCCACGATGCGTGGAGCTATTTGATGGTGTGGACTCTTATAACCCGGCTCTTTTGTCTTTTCAAGGCTGCCAGATTAACCAACATAAAAATACCTGATAGAACAATGGATGATGCGTTCAAGTGACATCAGTTGAATGTCTCTCGACCGCAGAGTATACCCGAGTCTGTGCTTTTATTGATTTAATAAAAGACAGGCCGTAAATCAGTTACCAACTTCGAAATCAGTATTCCTGAATTTGAACAACCCGACTAGTAGTGTATGCACCCCTGCACCTACTCCTCTCATTTGGATGACCTCTGTAGATGAACACGGAAGTGGCATCATAGTCACGAATTACGCCACATGCGGCAGTCATGGAAGTGGTGCGTGAGCGATTATGCTGTAGCGTCATCACCATGGTGATACGCGTTTTCAGTACACATGCATTGTGTTTTTTGTTGGGGTTACACGAGTTTTCATCGTCCATTTTGCTTACTGGAGGCCGCCATCTTGGTTTCTAAGGTGGCACGTGGTTGCGGTTGACATAGCCAAAAAAGTCCTATATCAGAAAGGGTTTGTATTCTGGTGCGAATGGGTGTGACTAATTCCCGGAAACAAGCCGACAACTACCCAACCTCACCTTTATTTGGCTCGGATTTTCCCAGAAGTCGAGCGGTACGAGAAGAACGTAGTGCTAAGGGGTTTTGAATAGCGTTGAGGTGTCCCCCGATTCAATTGAACTATCTTTGCTGGCCCGAGCTCTCTCTCTCTCTCTCGGTTTCTGCCTTTCCATGTTCCTCTACTATCCATTGGTAACATAATCTACCTATTACAGTCCCCGTTCAGGCTATGCCTGGCTATCCTACCAATAGTTATTTCGGGTCCTTTTCCGGCCTCTCACCTCGACCACTCTATTCATCTAAATTTCAACCACTATCACATCATATTTCTGATACAAGACCCTAAATAGATACTTAGAACGAGGCCAGTAGTCAATTGAATACCGTAGTAAATGGAAAATACATTGTTCGGATGACTTGAATCTTATCGAACAAATAAGCTATTCAGTAACAACTGCTCGCAAGAGTGTCTTCTTGTACGACTCATATCCTAATCTTGGTATTTAGTGTTACTGATGACACGGTGATGTACTTTTAGAGAATATTTTTGACAGCTACCTGAGAATACCTGTAGCTCCTATTTTGTTCTTGGGTCATTCTTTGGCGTCTAGATACTAGTATATTCCATTGCCGCCAACTACTAGTTTCTATACAGCTTCTACATCATGATCTTCATAGTTCATACGAATAAAACCAAGAGTCTTTCGAGCAGCGACAGGCGGAGACATTGCACGGACGGACAACTCGCATCATGCAGAACAAATAAGCTACCCAGCTGTTGCTCGAAAGACTGCTCCTCATACGACTACGACCCATACACAAAGCTAAATATTTGTGAATCCCCGGTTCACGTATTCTCCCCCAATATTTCTTCGGTCATCTTGCTACAGTTACCCCTCAACTTTCGGGGTAGTTAAGCCATCGAAAAATATTCAGAGTGCCCCCCCCCCACCCCCCCCCCCCCCCCCCCCACACACACACACATTCACACCCTCATTCATCTTGGCTACCGCCCTGCATACACTGTATGTACCACATTAGGTCAGTAACAAACTGTGTAACGAATATATCTTACTAAGACGACCACCGTCGAGTTTAATTTGCACAGTACCACGTGAACTCTGGAGTCTACTGGATATTCTTGTAACTTTTGCTGTTTAAACTAACTGCTGTCCTGATTGTAAAATTTATTGTGCTGATAGTCACCCATGTTATACTATGGGGTAAATATTTATTTTATGTGCGAAGACCCGATTAACGCTGAACTAAAGCGGTAAATACCCACCGATTGAGAGATATGTTTGAACGAGAACGATAAAAACAGTTGGGAACAAAACAAGAAACAACGAAAAACGGTGAAAACTGGTCATCGTAAAAACATTAGCAAGGAGTCATACCACACGCGTAAACATAATTTATAAGTTGATAAAATAGTTAAAAATTATTTCTAGGAGAATAGCTATGTACTCAATTTTCGAAAGAATCTCTACTATAAAAGGTTTGGTTTTTATTTTAAATGTGAAAAAATCTTTCGATTTGTATTATGTCACTTGCGTCGCACATACATGCGCAAGCAGCCTAAGTTTTTATGCCACCAACAAATTTTTCTTCAATTCTCTACATTTATTCTCTTTGAATAAATTCATTTCACTGTACTGGAGAGTGCGTATATAATGTATCACCAAATTACTTACAGCAGTTTGAAATGTGGTAAAAAGAAACCTTTTTATGGATCTCATGTGACTTCAGTTACATGACTTGTGACGTTATATTGGTTATCAAGACAACGCACGTGAACAGCCATGCTGTGAAGTCAATGACTAATGGTCTAACATGTACCATTATCGACGAAGGTTACATCATCAACAGAATTAGCGTTATCCGTAACCTCATCAGTGATATTACCAGTGGCGTCATCGGCGACACCCTCAATGACATCTTCAGTCACATAATAAGTTAACGCCATCGTTGGCGTTTTTAATGTCGTGATCGGTGTTGCTAGACTCGACAACATAGTGTTGAACTGTGTTATCGAGTTCTCTCGTGACATCAATGCTGTGTCCCGAGAGTGAACTTTTTGTTGACTGGATAGATATATTTTCCCAAGGTTGCTTATTTTTAGAGATTATATCATTTTTCGACATTTGCAACATTTCAAGGTGGGTATCTCTAATTCAAATATTTAGTTCTGTGATACCATATAGTTTTCGTCATTAGAGCATGCGATAGTACACATTTCTGTCATTAATCGATGTTAACCCAGCTTGTGTCGGGCCGGTAAGTTACATTGTCCTACAATTACTCGTCACTATTCGGTGGTTCCGGCTTCCTCCATCCGCAAAACTGCCCAATCTGATTTCACACTAGATGTTGAAATTGTCGTTAAATACCAGAAATAAATATGTGCCCAACACTATTCGATCTAATGGGGGTGCTCTCGCAGTATGATAACCTTTGAGTGTGTTCGATTATCAATATTATATAGTGCCTGCACCCATTTTGTGACTATTTTTAGAATTTTCCAGTGTTCCCGAACCTTTTCTAGATGTTCCCCTCCTACTTCAACACTCTATAATCGATTAGGTTGAAAATCAACCCAAATCAACTGATTTGAGTGAATATGAACCCATTTGGGTTCATATTCACTCAACCCAGTTGATTTGGGTTGTTTTTTAACCCAACTGATTTCAGAGTGAAAGTGCGTCAAGTCAAATCAATCAAATTCCATTGCCCACAATAATAATTGTATGCTAGATTCTGTAAAGGAGATTCCTTTCCGAGTACTGTCGCCAGCGATGATATAAATAATTTATCTAAAGTTTAGTTCTACAACACTTTTAGGGTGTTCCCTATTGTTTACCTATCAACACGGTTTCATATCCTAAATTCTGTAAAAGAGATTCCTGCCAGAGTGATATCATTAAAGGATGGTACAAAGTCTAGTTCTACACCACTCTACGGGTGTTCTCTATGGTATACCTATCAATACAGTTTAATATCCTAGATTCTGTAAATGAGATTCCTATCCGAGTGACATCATTAGCGATTGTACGAATAAATTACTTGAAGTCTAGTTCTACACCACTCTACTGGTGTAGGTATTAGACATCCACGCGCCTATCCAAACAAGAACTGTCACTGTTCGTCCTAACTTTGGATGGTGCAACGATGAGATAAGGAAATTAAAGCAAATGTGCAGGAAAGCAGAACGCCGCTTTGTTACACCTGGCCTCCATGTTCATAAAGATATGTATAAAACACTTCGTAACAAGCTAAACTCATCTATTAAGTCAGCTAAAATGGACTGGGTGAAAAAATAGCATTGCGTCATGTGGCAGAAATTCTAAAGAGATTTTTAAGATAGTCAGCAACCTTCTACATGTGAACGGGAAGGGCGAGCTCCCTGAGCACACCCATCTTTCCGAGCTCGCATCTAGATTCTCTGACTTTTTCAGAGATAAAATTTCAAAGATTCGTAGTGGCCTCGAAAATTTGGCCTTAAATTCAGTGACCAGTGATGAAGACATATCGGTAGATTCTGATATCTCCCTTAACGACTTTCAGCCTCCCACCATGGACGAGGTTAAGTCAATTATATTGAAAGCCTCCTCCACATCTTGTTCTCTCGACCCACTGCCAACATGGTTTCTCAAAAACAGCTCTGTTTTAGACCACCTACTTCCCACCATTACTAGTATATTTTGCTCATCTCTGGCTCTTGGAACTGTACCAACAGCATTTAAGCATGCCCATGTTATTCCACTGCTGAAGAAACCAAGCCTAGATGTCAACGTTCTAAAAACTACAGACCAGTGTCTAACCTTCCTTTTCTGTCTAAATGTCTTGAAAAGGTTATTGCCTCAAGAATTATTCAGCATATTTCAGATAATAACAATCTGGAAATATTTCAATCTGCATACAGACCCGGGCACAGCACTGAAACAGCCTTAATTCGTGTCAGCTCCGATGTGCTGAATTCGATGGACGATCGAAGGCTAACATCATTCGTGCTGCTCGACCTGTCTGCTGCATTTGATGCGATTGACCACCGAACTCTTTTGTCGCGGTTAGAAAAACGACTCAAAATACGCGGATCTGCCCTTGAGTGGGTACGTTCCTACTTAAGTGACCGAACGCAATCTGTGAATATATGCGATACTCTATCAGAGCCCGTCGAGCTAAAATATGGCTTCCCCGAAGGCTTAGTACTCAGACCCTTACTGTTCACAGTTTACACCCTACCACTTGGGGATCTCATAAGGAAGCACTCTGTAAATTTTCACCTGTACGCAGACGATACCCAGCTGTATCTGTCTGCTGATCTTTCCAATATGAATGACTCCTTAACAACACTGGAGGCATGCATTGAGGATATTCGACAGTGGATGGGGAGAAACTTTCTGAAATTAAATGATGATAAAACAGAATTTGTACAGTTAGGCGCCAAACATCAGCTAGACAAAGTTCCAATTAACTGCTTGAAAATAGGCGATAGCGCAGTTAGCTCAAGTAAAACTGCCCTAAACATCGGTTTCACTTTCAATGATTGCTTTGATTTGCATAACCAAATCACAAAACTGAGCAAAAGCTGCTTCCTCCAAATAAGAAACAGCAACAAAATCAGAAAGCTACTTGAAACAAAACACTCTGAAAACTGTTATACAGTCTTTGGTCCTGTCCCATTTGGACTATTGCAACTCTCTCTATTTCGGCCTTCCTCTGAAATCAATGTACCTACTTCAACGTATTCAAAACACAGCAGCTAAGATCATTCCGGTGCGAAAAAATATAACCACATTACACCAATCCTGAAATCTCTGCATTGGCTGTCAGTTGAGTCTCGCATTAAGTATAAGAGGTATTGGCGGTGACA
The DNA here is from genome assembly GCA_031216915.1 of Pictodentalium vernedei. Lineage (NCBI taxonomy): Eukaryota > Metazoa > Mollusca > Scaphopoda > Dentaliida > Dentaliidae > Pictodentalium > Pictodentalium vernedei. The sequence goes on along the minus strand of CM062297.1, from coordinate 573,259,650 downwards.
CACAACATCTTACATAGCGACAAAGCACCAATCTACCTTAAGCAGGTCATCAAAGTACACACACCGTCGAGGAATCTCAGATCAGCTTCTGAGAGTCTCCTTGTTGTACCTCGAATTCGATCAACGGCAGGGAAGAGATCGTTTACTTTTGCAGCTCCCTCACTCTGGAACGCCCTCCCTCAGAACCTTAGAAAAACCCTAAATGCAGATCACTTCAAGAAAGCTATGAAAACCCATCTCTTTCAAGCAGCCTTCGGCCGCTGATTATACCATTGTTACCGTCACCTATGTTTTCAGCGCTTTTGAGCAGCGTTTCGCTGGGAAAAGCGCTATATAAATAAATCATTATTATTATTATATGTATTAACACAATTTAATATCCTAGATTCTGTAAATGAGATTCCTATCCAAGTGACATCATTAGCAATTGTACAAATAAAATACTTGAAGTCCAGTTCTACACAACTCTACTGGTGTTCCGTATGGTATATCTATTAACACAGTTTAATATCCTACATTCTGTAAATGAGATTCCTATCCGAGTGACATCATTAGCGATTGTACAAATAAACTAGAGAAACAGAATTTACTGCACCCAGTAAATTCAAGTCTGTATGAAAAGGGTTAAAGTATCCGGAATAAACTATACAGAAATAGAATTTATGGAGGCTTATTTTCAGGAGTAAAATATTTTTAAACAAATCAGAAATGGGTTTTCGTTAACAGTATTTACAGATATTCATACTGAAATCAGAACAATTATTTATAAGAAACCAGAAAAGGCATATATGTGACCAGCATTCAAAGGGTTCGATACTCGAATCAGAAATGGACATTTTTGGCTCTGCCCACTAATTTGAGTGATGAAATACGTTCATAAACTTTAGAAATGCATTAAGGTGTAATAAAATTCATTTCCCAGTATTTCTGAATAATACGCACTTGATGACTTTGGTGACCTCTTTCAGGCGGACCCCTAGGCGACCTCCGTGACCTTGACCCATATTTTGAATTTCCATGAAGTGTCGACTCATTTGGTGTTAGTTCCAGGTCCATTCATCATACCACGACTGAGATATAAGCATGACCCACTTTCAAAAATGTTGGCTACGCCCACTTTTTAAACTTAAAAATGCATGTATGGACCTCAGGAATGCTTTGGGGGGGGGGGGGTCAAAAAATGTGATTTCCAGCAATTATGAAAAATGCACTTAATGACCCCTAGGTGACCTCCTTGACGCTGACCCATATTTTGAATCTCCATCAAGTGTCGACTCATTTGGTGTTAGTCCCAGGTCCATTCATCATACCATGCTTGAGATATAAGCGTGAACCACTTTCAAATTTTTTGGCCACGCCCACTTTTTCAACGTAAAAATGCGCGTATGAATCTCAGGAATGCTTTGGGGGGCAAAAACTGTGATTTCCAGCAATTATAAAAAATGTATTCAGTGACCCCTAGGCGACCTCCGTGACCTTGACCCATATTTTGAACCTCCATCGAGTGTCAACTTATGTGGTGTTGGTCCCAGGCCCGTAGGTCATACCACGCTTGAGATATAGGCGTGGCCCACTTTCAAAATTTTTGGCCACGCCCACTTTTCTTTACGTCAAAATGCATGTATGTACGTCAGGAATACTTTAGGGGGTCAAAAAATGTGATTTCCAGCAATTCTGAAAAATGCACTCAATGACCCCTATGCGACCTCTATGACCTTGACCCATATTTTGAATCTCCATCAAGTGTCGACTCATTTGGTGTGTACGTCAGAAATACTTTAGGGGATCAAAAAGTGTGATTTCCAGCAATTCTGAAAAAATGCTCTCAATGACCTCTAGGTGTCCTCCGTGACCTTGACCCATATTTTGAGTCTCCATCAAGTGTCGACTCATTTGGTGTTGGTCCCAGGTCCATACGTCATACCATGCTTGAGATATGGGCGTGACCCACTTTCAAAAATTTTGGCCACGCCCACTTTTTTACGTCAAAATGCATATGTGTACGTCAGGAATACTTTAGGGGGTCAAAAATGTGATTTCCAGCAATTCTGAAAAATGCACTCAATGACTCCTAGGTGACCTCTGTGACCTTGACCCATATTTTGAATCTCCATCAAGCATCGACTCATTTTGTGTTTGTCCCAGGTCCATATGTCATAACACGCCTGAGCTATGGGCATGACACACTTTCAAAAATTTTGTCCACGTCCCACTTTTTTATGTCAAAATTAATGTGTGTATGTCAGGAATACTTTTGGGGGTCAAAAAATGTGATTTCCAGCAATTCTGAAAAATGCACTCAATGACCCCTAGTTGACCTCCGTGACCTTGACCCATATTTTGAATCTCCATCAAGTGTTGACTCATCTGGTGTTGGTACCAGGTCCATACGTCATACCACGCCTGAGCTAGGGGCGTGGCCCACTTTCAAATTTTTTTTGGCCACGCCCACTTTTTTACGTCAACATGCATGTGTGTCCATCGGGAATACTTTAGGGGTAAAAAAATGTGATTTCCAACAATTCTGAAAAAATGCACTCAATGACCCCTAGGTGACCTCTGTGACCTTGACCCATATTTTGAACCTTCATCGAGTGTCGACTCATTTGGTGTTGGTCCCAGGTCCATAGGTCATACCACACTTGAGATATGGGCGTGACCCACTTTCAAAAAAATTGGCCACGCCCACTTTTTTTACGTCAAAATGCATGTGTGTACGTCAGGAATACTTTAGGTGGTCAAAAAATGTGATTTCCAACAATTCTGAAAAATGCACTCAATGACCTCTAAGTGACTTCTGTGACCTTGACCCATATTTTGAATCTCCATCAAGTGTCGCCTCATTTGGTGTTGATCCCAGGTCCATACGTCATACCACACCTGAGATGTGGGCGTCACCCACTTTCAAAATTTTTGGCCACGCCCACTTTTTTTACGTCAAAATGCACATGTGTACGTCAGGAATACTTTAGGGGGTCAAAAAATGTGATTTCCAGCAATTCTGAAAAATGCACTCAATGACCCCTAGGTGACCTCCGTGACCTTGACCCATATTTTAAATCTCCATCAAGTGTCGACTCATTTGGTGTTGGTCCCAGGTCCATACGTCATACCACGCCTGAGGTATGGGCTTGACCCACTTTCAAAATTTGTTTGGCCACGCCCACTTTTTTTACGTCAAAATGCATATGTGTACGTCAGGAATACTTTAGGGGGTCAAAAAAATGTGATTTCCAGCAATTCTGAAAAATGCACTCAATGACCCCTGGGTGACCTCCGTGACATTGACCCATATTTTGAATCTCCATCAAGTGTCGACTCATTTGGTGTTGGTCCCAGGTCCATACGTCATACCATGCCTGAGGTATGGGCATGACCCACTTTCAAAATTTGTTTGGCCACGCCCACTTTTTTACGTCAAAATGCATGTGTGTACGTCAGAAATACTTTAAGGGGTCAAAAAATGTGATTTCCAGCAATTCTGAAAAAATGCACTCAGTGACCCCTAGGCGACCTCTGTGACCTTGACCCATATTTTGCACCTTCATCGAGTGTCGACTCATTTGGTGTTGGTCCCAGGTACGTAGGTCATACCACACTTGAGATATGGGCATTACCCACTTTCAAAAAATTTGGCCACGCCCACTTTTTTTTACGTCAAAATGCATATGTGTACGTCAGGAATACTTTAGGGGTCAAAAAATGTGATTTCCAGCAATTCTGAAAAATGCACTCAATGACCCCTAGGTGACCTCCGTGACCTTGACCCATATTTTGAATCTCCATCAAGTGTCGACTCATTTCGTGTTGGTCCCAGGTTCATACTTCATACTATGCCTGAGATATGGGCGTGACCCACTTTCGAAAATTTTTGGCCATGCCCACTTTTTTATGTCAAAATGCATGTGTGTACGTCAGGAATACTTTAGGGGGTCAAAAAATGTGATTTCCAGCAATTCTGAAAAATGCACTCAATGACCCCTAGATGACCTCCGTGACCTTGACCCATATTTTGAACCTCCATCGAGTGTCGACTCATTTGTTGTTGGTCCCAGGTCTGTAGATCATACCACGCCTGAGATATGCGCGTGACCTACTTTCAAAACACCCCTACAGACACCCCTGATATCCCAGGAATCTGAAAAACATCGGTGGCCGAGAACTTGTGGCGGTCTATCAGCATGCCAAAAATCAACGAGATAGGGCAATTCGTTTTCGAGTTATCTTGCGGACAAAAAAGTGATGAGAAGACAGAAGACAGCAGAAGAAGAAGAAGAAGAAGAAGAAGAAGAAGAAGAAGAAGAAGAAGAAGAAGAAGAAGAAGAAAAGAAGAAAAAAAAAGAAAAGAAAAAGAAACCGTGCAAAAACAATAGTCTGTGTGTTTCACACAGACTAATTACTTGAAGTCTAATTCTACACCACTCTACTGGTGTTCCGTATGGTAAACCTATTAACACAGTTTAATATCCTAGATTCTGTAAAAGAGATTCTTAACCGATTGCACAAATAAATTACTTAAAGCCTAGTTTTACACCACTCTACGGGTGTTCCAACCTATCAAAACAGTCGTATCAAAACTGAGTTAGTACTTGTGATCAACATGAAGAAGTGACAGTCCATGGGGGTCTGTAAGGAATCCATCGCTGAGATTCATGGGGACGAAGAATTTGCCATACGCTATTTCCTACATAATAAAGGAAACAGGAACAATCATACATGTACGAGAATATTTGTAAACCTATCCTCACCTGTTTGAGAAGGAATTGTAAAATGTTTTAAATGTTCTGTGCTGGAGTTTTCAAGAGGTTTCATAATAAACTGAACTGTTTGTCTTATCTTAATACTGGGGGAGATTTATCTATTAGACTGCTTTGTCTAAATATGCCTCCAGGTTATGGTTACTATGGTATTCAATCATTCCAGTCGAGGACTAAGAAGTTTAGGTCATTACCCTCTAGATAAGTGCATTCGTAAAACTGCCACAAGATATGGGACACGCATATGTGTGCTCGAAACAAAAAAAAAATAGGCATACTGAAGAAGTAGATAACATCATCTCTGCATAAATTAGGAATGTATTTTACAAACAACCAGTGATGCGCTCACCTGGGGAAATTTTATTGGATGTACTTTAACCGCGGTGGTGTAGTTACGTGCTTTACCAGTATTCTTGAATGGCATAATCATATAATTCTAAACGATCCATTTTATGTTCGGCAGAGCCAGTGGTATCTACTTCTGAGTAATGATGCGGACAGGGCCACTTGGACAGGTTCGGCCCGCTGTCTGGTTCGGTCCGCTGTTCCGGTCCACTCCTCCATTTATCGATTCGACAATGTTGCAAGAACAGTGGTAGAACTATGATGTTATATGCTTGTCATCATCACACTTGTGACCAGGTGTATTCTAAAGTCGGCAAGATCAAAGCAACTATCTAACGACATGGTGTCATGTGTCGCCAGGTCATGGGCCGGCATGTTCTTTTTCTATGAGTTCAAATATCTTGCAAACAACACACCACTCGCAGTCAGAATGCAGTTTTGTCACTGTGAGAATTACAGACAGAACTCAATTCGTTTCCAGTCATATAATACCGCGAAAGTTTGAGTTTCGGCCATGAATAAGATATAATAGGTTTATTCATAAGAAGCTGAATGATTTGCATTTTAATCACTTTTGCTCGGACAGAACCGCTTTGGACTGGACCAGGCTGCTGTACCGGACCGTTTGGGGCTGGACGTACCGGACTGGACCGCTTGACTAGTATACAGGACCACCCTAGGCGGTCCGGTCCAGTCCGTGTCACTATTCCAGAGGTGGCGGTACCAGGGATGGAGGCAGAAATTTTCACAGACATGATACACCATTACACTCTAAAATCAGTTGGATTAAAAACTCAGTCTGTATACTCTAAAATCAGTTGGGTTAAAAATCAACTCAAATCAACTGAGTCAAGTGAATATGAACCACAGATGTGTCAATCTACAAGTATTGCTGTGATATATTATCTGCCAGAGCAAACACATTTATAGTTGATTTTGCCAAAGAATTCCACTCCGATCGCTTTGCTCTTTTTCTTCTACTTCAATAATCTTCAAGCCCGCTTTGGGTTGGAAGATGGTTGGAGTAAATGAAATAGGTCGACCGTTACGACCCATAATGTAATATATGCCCATAATGTAATACCTACCCATAATGTAATACAAAAAAATGCCCGTAATGTAATACGTACCCATAATGTAATAAAAACCACCCATAATGTAATAAATGTAATAACGTGTAATAAATATTAGGCGCCCATAATGTAATAAAATTAAAAACAAGTTAGATACAAATTACACTCATCCAGGCCCGTAATGTAATAAAATTCTAAGCTTGATTTTTGTTTTTTCTCTTTACTCCAACAGTGCGTTCGGCTACTTATAACACATCCTACGCCCCCGTCAATGCTGCCAATGGCCCTATGCCGTACACAGCCAACATGTATGGGTGTGTTGGGATTACTATGGCGAGTATTCCGAGTCCTGGGGCGGGTATACTCTGCTCTGAGTGACAGGCATAATCCCTCTTCTATTTGTACCACCCACGCAAACGACTTTCTCGATAGCTTATACTGCCCTGCCACAACCATATAGGTCTACCTTACCAGACATTCAATAATTTCGATTCCAGGATGGTAATTTATAACTGCAATCATCATATTCGACCGGCTGCTCACTTGCACAAAAGCAATGTGGGTAGCAGGTTCCTGCTGTTAATAAATGCAAGTAACTCTGCCCAAAGTTGCTGGGGCAGAGGGTGCAGTGGGGTGCGGTGGGGTTTGGGTGCACAGTGACCGGATAGTGGGGGTGGGGTAGTGTGAGATACATGGAAAAGATAGAACAGAAGCAAGACATTGAGTCAAGCGGCGCAGAGGAATATCGGGAGGTGATATGGTGAGTGTATTGGTATTGAGATAGGGGTATACTATAGCTCGATGGGATTTGGATTAGGCTGCTTTGCTGCAAATTAAGCGTACGATCTATCCTCTGTCTCTCCAATTATCACTACCTGAACAAATTAGTCATTTCCCTGTACTGTACTACTATAAGTTCATGTCGCACCCACCGCACCTGGAAACCAATAAGCCCGATCCCAGGATGACACCTAATAACGACCACATCATATTCCCGATCCTGTGATCACATGTGTCAAGTAATATTATCAGTCCACCACACGGACTACCACTTAAACCATCTACAGTTCCTGGCGGTTGGCAGGAACTTCCTGCCAACCGCCTACTCTATCACATCGACTATTCGCGTGTTCATCTCCGCTATTGTTTCATCTTCTCCTAAGCTACACTCAAACAACATACGTAGCTAGACACGAGGAGTAACACGGGCCTATCCGTTTCACCGTGTGGTGTGACCTTGACCATCAAACCGGTGACCTTGAACTGTATATCGGCTCCTGCTGGGCCGATTTTCATGAAACTTGGTGTGTGGTTCGGGCGACCAACAATTTCGCCACACCCGATGCCCGTCAGGTGTATATATATTGAGCGCCCCGAACTACTCCCACATACCATGTTTCACGAAAATCGGCCCAGCATGAGCCGAGATACAGGTTCAAGGTCAACGGTGTGAATATCAAGTTCACATATGACGGGCATCGGGTGTAGCGAAATTGTTGGGCGCCCGAACCACACACCAAGTTTCATGAAAATCGGCCCAGCAGGAGCCGATACACAGGTTTGATGGTCAAGGTCACACCACACGGTCAAACGGATAGGCCCCTGTTACTTCTCGTGTCTAACTACGTATGTTGTTTGAGTGTAGCTTAGGAGAAGATGACACAATAGCGGAGATGATCGCGTAAATTGTCGATGTGATAGAGTAGGCGATGTAAAAACAAAAATCAAGCTTAGAATTTTATTACATTACGTGCCTGGATGAGTGTAATTTGTAGCTAATTTTTTTAGAATTTTATTTCATTATGGACGCCTAACATTTATTACACGTTATTACATTTATTACATTATGGGTCGTTTTTTATTACATTATGGGTACGTATTACATTACGGGCATTTTTTGTATTACAATATGGGTAGGTATTACATTGTGGGCATTTGTTACATTATGGGTCGTAACAGTCGACTCATAACCAGATCATAAAAAAGAAACTAGCAAAAGCGTCGTAAAGATGACCGATGGGAGTTGAGTGTAAACCTGATTTATCCTGACCCTGATGGCTCAAGTCCCTACTGAACAAATTTTCCAACTACGCCATCAAGGCATGCATTTTTGAAAAGGCATGCCTTGATGATGTAGTTGGAATATTAGACAGTAGGCATAAGAGTTAAACAAGAGGCCCCAGGGGGCCTGAGGGCGCTCACCTGACATGGTAGCCTAAACATCAACCCAGGAATTAATTTCAACAAGTTGCATCTGCCCCTCCTAAGAAAAGCTTATACCAAATATCCAAAGATTCTGACCAGTGGATCTAAAAAAGATTTTTAAAGAATATTCCTCATATTGAACTAAGTAATAATTCGGGCTCCCACAGGGAACCCAAATATGGACCCAGGAACTTGGCTTGAACAAACTTGAATCTCACCCCTGTAAGGATGCTGTATACCAAATATCAAAAGATTCTTACTGGTGGATGAGAAGAAGATTTTTGGCAGGAAGTTCCTGCCAATCGCCAGGAACTGTCAGGAACTGTAGGTGGTTTAACTGGTAGTCCGTGTGGTGGACTGATAATATTACTTGATACATGTGATCACAGGATCGGGGATATGATGTGGTCGTTATTAGGTGTCATCCTGGGATCGGGCTTATTGGTGCGGTGGTCGTTGGGTACGACATGAACTTATAGTAGTACAGTACAGGGAAATGACTAATTTGTGCAGGTAGTGAAAATTGGAGAGACAGAGGATAGATCGTGCGCTGAATTTGGAGTAAAGTAGCCTAATCCAAATCCCATCGAGCTATAGTATATCCCCTACCCCTATACCAGTACGTTCACCATATCGCCTCCCGATATTCCTCTGCACCGCTTGACTCAACGTCTTGCTTCTGTTCTATCTTTTCCTTGTATCCCACACTACCCCCCCCCCCCCCACTATCCGGTCATTGTGCACCCAAACCCCACCCCACCGCACCCCACTGCACCCTCTGCCCCAGCAACTTTGGGCAGAGTTACTTGCATTTATTAGCAGCAGGAACCTGCTACCCACATTGCTTTTATGCAAGTGAACAGCCGGTCGAATATGATGATTGCAGTTATAAATGACCATCCTGGAATCGAAATTATTGAATGTCTGGTAAGGTAGACCTATATGGTTGTGGCAGGGCAGTATAAGCTATCGAGAAAGTCGTTTGCGTGGATGGTACAAATAGAAGAGGGATAATGCCTGTCACTCAGAGCAGAGTATACCCGCCCAGGACCCGGAATACTCTCCATCGTAATCCCAACACAACCATACATGTTGGCTGTGTACGGCATAGGGGCCATTGGCAACATTGAAGGAGGCGTAGGATGTGACATAAGTAGCTTAACGCACTGCTGGAGTAAAGAGAAAAAACAAAAATCAAGCTTAGAATTTTATTACATTACGTGCCTGGATGAGTGTAATTTGTAGCTAATTGTTTTAGAATTTTATTTCATTATGGACGCCTAACATTTATTACACGTTATTACATTTATTACATTATGGGTCGTTTTTTATTACATTATGGGTACGTATTACATTACGGGCATTTTTTGTATTACAATATGGGTAGGTATTACATTATGGGCATTTGTTACATTATGGGTCGTAACAGTCGACTCATAACCAGATCATAAAAAAGAAACTAGCAAAAGCGTCGTAAAGATGACCGATGGGAGTTGAGTGTAAACCTGATTTATCCTGACCCTGATGGCTCAAGTCCCTACTGAACAAATTTTCCAACTACGCCATCAAGGCATGCATTTTTGAAAAGGCATGCCTTGATGATGTAGTTGGAATATTAGACAGTAGGCATAAGAGTTAAACAAGAGGCCCCAGGGGGCCTGAGGGCGCTCACCTGACATGGTAGCCTAAACATCAACCCAGGAATTAATTTCAACAAGTTGCATCTGCCCCTCCTAAGAAAAGCTTATACCAAATATCCAAAGATTCTGACCAGTGGATCTAAAAAAGATTTTTAAAGAATATTCCTCATATTGAACTAAGTAATAATTCGGGCTCCCACAGGGAACCCAAATATGGACCCAGGAACTTGGCTTGAACAAACTTGAATCTCACCCCTGTAAGGATGCTGTATACCAAATATCAAAAGATTCTTACTGGTGGATGAGAAGAAGATTTTTTAAGAATATTCCTCATATTGAACTAAGTTATAATTCGGGCTCCCACGGGGAGCCCAAATACCAACCCAGGGACTTGGCGTGAACAAACTTGAATCTCAACCCCTAAGGATGCCGCATACCAAATATCAAAACATTCCTACTGCTGGATCTGAAGAAGAAGAGTTTTAAAGAAAATTCCTCATTTTCAACTAAGTTAAATTTCGAGCTCCCACAGTGAGCCCAAATATGAACCCAGGGACTTGGCTTGAACAAGTTTGAATCTCACCCCTAAGAATGCTGCATACCAAATATCAAAACATTCCGACTGCTGGATCTGAAGAAGATTTTTAAAGGAAAATTCCTTATATTGAACAAAGTTATAATTCGGGCTCTCACAGTGAGCCCAAATATGAACTTAGGGACTTGGCTCGAACAAACTTGAATCCCCCCCCCCCCCCCCACCCCACAAGGATGCTGCATACCAAATATCATAACATTCTGACTGCTGGATCTGGATCTGAGGAAAGAAGATTTTTAAAGAAAATGCCTCATTTTGAACTAAGTTATAATTCGGGCTCCCGCTGTGAGCCCAAATATGAACCCAGGGACTTGGTTTGAACAAACTTGAATCTCTCCCCCCCCCCCCCCCACCCCCAAGGATGCTGCATACCAAATATCAAAAGATTCTGGTTGGTAGATCTGAAGAAGATTTTTAAAGAATATGCATCATATTGTACTAATTTAAACATTTGAGCTCCCATAGAGAGCCCAAATATGGACCCAGGGATGTGATTTCAATAATTCAATAAACACGTGAAACAATCTACCAAAGATGTTATATGTGAAATTTGAAAGCTTTTGAAGCAGTGGCTTGGGAGAAAAGTAGTCTTAAATGTTTTTCCCATTACCCACAGTGTTAAAAAATGCTGACTCAGCACTTTTTAGCTCACCTGGCCTAAAAGGCCATGTGAGCTTTTCTCATCACTTGGCTCCGTCGTCGTCCGTCGGTCGTCGTCCGTTGTCCGTCGTGCGTCGTCCGGCGTCCGTAAACTTTTCACATTTTCATCTTCTTCTTTGTAACCGCTGAGCCGGTGTGAACCAAACTTGGCAGGAATGGTCTATGGGAGGTCCTCTACACACGATCCTCATTTTGTTCCCAACGGATGAAAAACATGGCTTCAAGAGGCATTCTTTGATTCTGGTTGGTGGATTTTAAAAAAATCTTCTCCTCTGAAACTGCCAGGGCAAATGTTTTGAAACTTCATATAAATGATGACTGGGACCACCCCGAGAACAACGATCCTCATTTAATGTTGATTGGGTTACAAACATGGCCACAAATGCGGCTTATAGTTACTGTCGAAACCCTATGGGAAATCACATTTTCCTCTTCTTCTCTAGAAAAACCGCGGCGACGTGAAAACAAACCTGGCAGGGATAGTCTATGGGAGGTCCTCTACAAATGATCCTCATTTTGTTCCCGCGGGTTGAAAAACATGGCTGCCAGAGGCATTCTTTGATTCTGATTGGTAGATTTTCAAAAATCTTTCCTCTGAAACTGCCAGGCCAAATGTTTTGATACTTCACATAAACGATGACTGGGACCCCCTCTACCAACGATCCTCATTTAATGTTGATCGGGCTGCAAACTGGGCCACAATTGCAGCTTATAGTTACTATAGAAACCCTATGGGACATCACATTTTCATCTTCTTCTCTGGAACTACTGAGCCGACGTGAACCAATCCTGGCGGGATGGCCTATAGGAGGTCCTCTACAAACGATTCTCATTTTGTTCCCGAGGGTTGAAAAACATGGCCGCAGAGGCATTCTTTGATTCTGATAGGTGGATTTTCAAAAAAAAATTTCCTCTGAAACTGCCGGGCCAAATGTTTTGATACTTCACATAAGTAATGACTTGGACCCCCTCTACCAACGATCCTCATTTAATGTTGATGGGGTTGTAAACATGCCCACAACTGCAGCTTATAATTACTAAACAAACCCTATGGGAAATCACATTTTCATCTTCTTCTCTGAAACTACTGAGCAGACGTGAACCACACTTCGCAGGAATGTTCTATGAGAGGATGGAAATATGTGGCCACCAGAGGCTATATTCTAATGCTTAACCCAATGTCCCTCCTGTCTGCACAAAAGATCTGTACTGTCAGCAAAATACTTGTTTGTTTGAGAATCTGGTAAGGGTTGGTTCCAGTTTTCTCCATTGAGGACTGGGGAAAAAAAACAAAAATATTGTGTATACAGTACAAGTCAAAATAAGCTGTAGCATAACTGCAATAAACTAAGTAAACTGCTGCTCCTGCCATGATAAGATCAGAATCTGACATTTTCTGGAAAGCTATCAGTGAAAGCTTTCCATAAAATGATGTTAGCTTCTGGTCTTATCAGTGTAGGAAGAGAAAAAAGAAAACGATACATAATGTTTGGATTATCCTACACAACTTATTTTGACTTTACTGTAAACCATTTTAACTGTACCTTGATTTTTGCATCATCAGTCTTCTGAATTTACAGGCATCTGTATCTGTCAACTTCAATCTGATAACAGTTTTTTGATAAGTAACATGAACAGTGTTTGTATTCTGTTTCAATCATGTCAGCTTAGATGACAGTAATTATTGTTTATCTTTTAAGATTTGACAAATATTGGAGGAGAGTGTGTTTAACTGTAACCCTTTACCTATCCAAAGCTATTATGAAAAGAGAATACTGTCTGAGAGAATTGTAATTTTCAAAATATTTAACTTTATTTTAGGGGGCGCAGTGGCGTCGAGGTAACCGGTTCTCGTCAGATCACCGAAGTTAAGCAACGTCGAGCGCGGTTAGTAGTTGGATGGGTGACCATTTCAGCGACTGATTCGCGCTCCCGTGTTGTGTCCTTGGGCAAGGCACTTAACCCCGATTGCCTACATGGGGGCACGATGACGCTGTGTACTAAGGCGTACTGCACGTCGATGATGCGCATGTCTTCAACCGATCTAACCCTGCTGTGTCGCGGTGCAGAGTTCAGAGTTACGATGTTGGAGAGCTGGCAGCTGCTCGTCGTTGCTCAGTGGTTCTCTCCGGCTTCCTCCACCTGTAAAACTGTCACGGTCACGATTAGCCATTGTGCATAAGTATGTGACCTTAAACACCAATAAATAATAAATAAATAAATAAATAAATAACCTTCTTTTACTGATATTTTTTTTTGTTGAAACAGAATTCATAAATGTGTGCATTTTCAAGAAAATCTTCTTTGAAACTACAAGACCAAATGGTTTGAAAACTTCGTGTGACTGATGACTGTAACCTCCTCTACCAATGATCCTCGTTTTAATTTTCACCAGGTTGCAATTATGACTGCAATTGTGGCTTATAGTTACTATAGAAACCCTATGGGAAATCACATTTTTATCATCTTCACTGAAAGTACTGAGCCAATTTGAGCCAGACTTGGCAGGCATTGTCTATGAGAGGTTCTCTACAACTGTTACTCATTTTATTCCTGTTGCTTGAAAAAGCGTGGTCGCCAGAAGCATTCTTTAATTTTGATTAGTCAATTTTGAAAACTCTTCTCCTCAGAAACCACTGGGCCAAATGTTTGGATATTTTGCATGGTTGATAACTGGGACACCCTCCACGACATTCCTCATTTTAATTTTGATCGTATTGCAAACATGTCCACAATTGCGGTTTATAGTTACTATAGAAAAAAACCTATGGGAAATCACATTTTCATCTTCTCTCTGGAACTACTGAGCCGATGGAACCAAAACTTGGCAAGAATGGTCTATAGTAGGCCCTCTACAAACGGTCCTCTTTTTGTTCCCGTTGGTTGGAAAATATGGCCACCAGAGATATTCTATGATTCTGTTTGATGGATTCAAATGTTTTGAAAATTCACGCGATTGAAGACTGGGACACCTACCAATGGTCCTCATGTAATGTTGATGTAATGTTGCAAACATGGCCACAATTGCAGCTCATAGTTACCATGGAAAGCCTATGGGAAATCACATTTTTATATGTAGTTCCCGGTGAGCGATTACAGGCTCTGTAGAGCCTCTAGTTCAATGTTCCGAAAAAGTACCCCATGATAACACCGATAGCAATTTTTTGACCATTCCATTCTATTGGTCCTAAGGAGGCTTCACACCAAATAAGAATTCTCAGTGCTCTGCAGTTTTGGAGATATGGGCATTTTAATTTTTTTCTATTTTTAGCTCCTGCTAGGTTTTATTTTAGGTTCCCAGGGGGCGACGGGGAAATTCTGTTTGGCGTAAATTAAGTACTTATGACCCAATAAGCCCTCGTATCAAATTTGGTTCAAATCAGCCTCTCGGTTTGGAAAATAGAAATTTTGGGCGGGGCAAAAATTCTTGCCCCTCCCATAACGAAGGCGAATATAGTTCCTCGAACTTCTCTTGAACAAATCTGAGTCTACGCCTCAAAAGGAAGTTGCACTCCAAATATCAAGTCACTGCTATTGCAGGTTCATGAGAAAAAGATTTGTTAAGATTTAAGCACACTTTTTGGGCGTGGCCCTACCGAGGGGAGCGGCAACTTCATTTGAACAAAATCAAAATGCGATGCCATAACAAACTACTATCTCAAATTCCAATTAAATTGGTTTAGCGGTTTTGGAGGAGAAGACGCAAACACCATGTTCACGGACGACGGACAGTGAGTGATCACTATAGCTCCCCTGACTGAATGTCAGGCGAGCTAAAAACCCAAGCTTCTTTGAAATATATATCTCCACAAATAAATGCATCAACAAATAAATTTCAAAGAAGTCTTGGTTTTTTAACTCTAATGCCTAATATATACTGAGTCAAAAAAAAAGTATCATAGAAACAAATGTGAAAAAATAGCATAAAGGATGAAATATAATAGTTCTAATGTTGCTTGTTTGTGGACAAGAAGTCGTACAAAGAGTTTAATGACATGTTGTTGTTGTCCACTCAACCGTATACATTTTGCTACGGATTTAAAAACAGCACGTGCTACCCGAGAATGTCAAATTGAATGGGTGACCGACGATTTTCATTGTGTTATGTTGTGCTAGAGAGCCTGCGTTATTGAGAAAACACGCTAGTTTTTGTCTTCCAACATTTTAAAAAATTGCCAAGGTTAACCGAAAATCAGAGGTTGCGTGCCATTGGTATGCATGAAGCTGAGATACCTCCAGATGAGCTCGCTGCTGAGTTCGGAGTCACTGTGGCCACTATTTAAGGTCTCATTGGGAGGTATAGAACCACTGGATCTACTGCCGACCGACCGCGTTCAGGTCGACCAAGAATTACGACCCCTGCACAAGACCGACACATCAGGACGTCTTATTGCGGGATCGCTTCCGACGACGACGAGGACAGCAGCGACTACACCTGGTAGAACTAACAATAGAATCAGTGCACAAACTGTCCACAACAGACTCGCTGAACACGGCATCCGAAGTAGGTGTCCATATCACGGACCAATCCCTACCCAACGTCATCGTACCGTCAGAATAGAATGGGTACGTCAGCGTGTTCGCTGGACTCAGCAGCGTTGGAGCACAGTTCTTTTTAGTGATGAATCACGATTTTGTCTACGGCGCGCTGGTGGTAGGGCAAGAGTGTATCGGAGACGAGGAGAACGGTTTTCTGATGCTTGCGTGCTGGAATGCGACCGTGTCGGCGGGGGTAGTGTAATGGTTTGGGTAGGAATTTACTTGCACCATCGAACGCAATTGATCTTCATCGGTGGCAATCTGAATGGACAGCGATATAGGGACGAAATTTTTAACGAAGTTGTTGTCCCGTTGTTCGACGCTAACGTCGGATTGCAGTTATTTCAGCAAGACAATGCACGATGTCACGTGGCGCTATCCGTCGTGAATTTCTTGAGGAGCAGAGCATCGAACTTCTTCCCTGGCCCCCACTTTCGCTAGATTTGTCGCCCATCGAGCATCTTTGGGATCAATTGGACCGTCGGGTACGACTTCATGATCTTCAGACGTTAGGCGATTTACGTAATGTTCTAAGGCAGGAGTGGAACGCAATTCCACAGGGTGACATCCAGAGACTTATCATCAGGTCCATGCGTCGTCGATGTCTTGCCATCCAAGAGGCAAACGGGAGACATACACGCTATTGACTGCGTGTGTGAACTTTTCATTTCACCCCATGTCTGAACTGCGACGCCCTGGCGTGACGCTGTCAACAGTAAGAACATGAAATTATGCAAATTCATACAGATATACTCGAAATATGATTTCACAATAATTTGTTTGGGATTAAAGTTGATAATACTAAAAAAATTGCTCCTCAATGTTTATTATACTTTCTTTTTTTGACTCAGTATATATATTTATTATGTCAGCTCTTGGGATCAACCAATCAGCGTCGATAATGCGGTCTATGAAGCCATATCAGTCGATGATGACGTCATCGGTGACCCCATATGAAATCAATATTAGGTGTGTGTGTACCATATTGTTTTTAGAAATAAAATATAACTGCCCCGCCTCAAAAATGGCAACCTTGCAGCAAACGTTCTCAATCGCCCGTTGAATGTGATTAAAATTTTATTAAACTCACTAGAGCAAACAGAAATAATCTGTGTATATGTGTCCCAAATTGAGAAACTTTTCCGATCAATAACCCCATCCGATAGCTCAATGTAAATCGGAACACGCCCAAAATTCACAACAACCCTCTACCTAACACGAAAAGCAAACGACACCTGTAAACAAAATTCTTGAATAACTATTTTTTTCATTTTCTGCTTCAACAATATAGCTTATGACCTCTCATTGGAACGAGCTAGTTCCAAAGAGGGATCATAAGCTATCTTTTTGAGACAAAAAGTGATAAAAATAATGAAAATAGAAGGGTGATTTTTATGAAATGCGCTGGTCGGTTTTTACCGTTACGTTGGGTAAAGGGTTAATCCTAAAGATCGATAATCACTTCAGCACGAAACGATTGCTAGATAGAGTCACTCTCCTTACATTGTTAACTTATGTCTGCTTGTTTACATTTTCACAAGTACGATACACCAAAACAATTCAAACTAGACTTTATGATTCTGGAGAATCATGGCTTTTCCCGATGAGATTCCATGATTTTTCATGACCCCACTGTGTCTGATGAATTGTTTGTAACTGTCTCACTGAAGTCCCTTCATTGATGTTATGAGAAAGGTGAGTATAGTAGTCTCAAATGACTCAGTTTGATAAAAAATTGTTTAGGTAAAAACCATCATTAACGGTGGAGTGGGTTAATGTCAATATCGTCGTCCAACAAGTTAATGACCGACAAAAGGAGTTATGTTTGTTTGACATATACCCACGTAGAGCTGTGGCTATTTGAAAATGGTCCATTTTATCTCAAATGTATCTAAAATATTGATGTATGGCAGCTTGTAGAGGGTTAACAAGTACTAACAAGAATATTCATTCATGCAACTTGTGATGTCACACCAAGAACTGCGAATGGCCATTTTTTCTTTAAAATCTACAAGATGTTTTCAGAGAAATCCAGGGAGAACATGAATTTTAAGCTATTGATGGGTATCATTGTTTATCCAGACCAAAACGGGTTAAGAGTTGTTTTTTGAATACTCTTATTACTTCCAAAAATAATTCTCGATGAATTCTACTTCCACTTATTTTGATCTCTCGTCTCAAATTCGGGTGCTGTGGGTATGCAAACACAGCCCATTTTATCAACATTTTGATGTTTGAGAACCTGCATAGGGTTAACAAATGCCTCCAGGAATATTTTGTACATGCAATCTGTAATGTCACACTAAAATCTGAGAATGGCCATTTTTTCCTGAAAATCTAAGAGATGTTTTTAGAGAAATCCTCGGATAACATGATTTTTTAACCTTTTTAGGGGTATCTTTCTGTAATCAGCCCTAAACGGGTTAATGCTTGGTATTGTGAATACATTCATTACATACAAAAATGATCATCGATGAATTCCACTTCCAATGAAGGGGGTTATGTTTATCTCGCAGGTACACATTTGGTGTTATGGTTGCCCAAGAACAGCCCATTGTCTCCAAATGTCTATGCTTGGCAGCCTCTGTAGGGTTAACAAATGCTTACCGAAATATTTGGTCCATGCAACTTGAACTGTCACTCCAAGACCTGCGAAAGGTCAATTAGGCTTTTCCCTCTGGAAAAGACTATTGTTTTTCTACGGATTATTATTTTTTTTTTTTTTTTTTTTTTTTTTTTTTAGGCTTTTCCCTCTGGAAAAGACTATTGTTTTTCTACGGATTATTATTATTATTTTTTTTTTTTTTCGGGGGGGGGGGGGGGGGGGGTCCACACATTTTGTCCGTACGGTTCAGAAGCCATTTTCGAACCGATTTTCACGTCATGTTGCACACGCATAGAGGGGCACAAAATCTAAAAATGTACCGAAGCGGAATTTTCGATTTAACCCTTATTTCGTCAGAATTGGCAAAAAACTGCCAAAATGGGGGTTTATTGGCACTTTCTCGAAACACATCTTGTAGATTTTTTTATACATTCGTCATTGCTAGACCTGTCTGTGACACACCCTTTGATACACACGACATATCAGGCGATGCATATGGTAACCCTCCACAGGCTGCCAAACATCAAAATTTTGATAAAATGGGCTGGTTTCAGGCCCCCACTGCACCCAAACAATACACGAGAGATAAACATAACTTCCTTTATTGGGAGTGGAATTCACCAAGGATCATTTTTGCCAGTAATAAGGGTGTTCAGAAAACCAAGCATTAACCCATTTTGAGCTGGTTAAACAGCAATACCCCCATAAAGCTACAAAATTCGTGTTTTCCGTGCATTTCTCTAAATGAGTCTTGTAGATTTTCAAGAAAAATTTGTCACTCCCAGGCCTTGGTGTGACAATAGAAGTTGCGTGGACAAAATACTGCGGTCAGCATTTGTTAACCCTCCACGGACTGCTAAAAGTCAAAATTGTGATAAAATGGGCTGTTTTGGGACGCCAACAACACCCAATGGGTACGCCACAAAGAAAAGTGCCTTCTTTTATCGAGCGCACAATCTATATGGAAACATTTATGTAAGTAGTAAGGGTATTCAAAAGTCGAAGTCTTAACCCATTTTGGGGAGGCTAAAGAGAGAGACCCCTTAAAATCTTAAAATTCCCATTTTCTGTGGATTTCTCTAAATACATCCTGTAGGTTTTCAAGAAAAATTGACTACTAGCAGATCTTTGTATGACATTATAAGATGCATGGACAAAATATTCCGGCGAGCTTTTATTAACCCTCTAGAGACTGCCAAGCATCGTAATTTTGTTGAAATGGGCTGTTTTCAGATACGCACAGCACCCAACGTGTACCTGAGAAATACACATAATCTCCTTTGTTGGAAGTGGAATTCACTGAGGTCCATTTTTGTAAGTAATAAGGGTATTAAAAAAACCAAGCGTTAACCCCTTTTGTGGTTGTTAATAGTGATACCCATCAAAGGCTTCAAAATTTATGTTTTCCCTAGATTTCTTTACAAACATCTGGTAGCGTTTTCAAGAGAAAATGGCCATTGATAGGTCATGGTGTCACATTACCAGATGATTGGATAAATTATTCCGGTAAGCATTTGTTAACCCTCCATGGGCTGCTAAATGTCAAAATTTTGAAAAAAATAGTCTGTTTTTGAACAACAACAACATCAAAAGGGAATGCGACAGAGAAACGTAACTTCTTTTACCGGACGCAAAACTGACGGGGAAACATTTTTGTAAGCAGCAAATGTATTCAAAAGTCGAGGTCTTAACCCATTTTTGACTGGTTAAGGAGATATACCCCTTAAAAGCTTAAAATTCCAGTTTTCTCAAAAAAAAATTCAAGAACAATTGACCATTCGCAGGTCTTCGAGTGACATTACAAGCATGAACAAAATGTTTCGGTAAACATTTGTTAGCCCTCCAGAGGCTGCCAAGCATAGACATTTGGAGAAAATGGGCTGTGTTTGGGCAACCATAACACCAAATGTGTACCTACGAGATAAACATAACCTCCTTCATTGGAAATGGAATTCACCGTCGATCATTTTTGTAAGTAATGAAGGTATTCACAAAGCCAAGCATTAACCCTTTAGAGCTGGTTACAGAGAGATATCTCTCAAAAGGTTAAAAATTTGTGTTATCTGAGGATTTCTTTAAAAACATCCCGTAGATTTTCAAGAAAAAATGGCCATTCTCAGATCTTAGTGTGACATTACAAGTTGCATGTACAAAATATTCCTGTAAGCATTTGTTAACCCTATGCAGGTTCTCAAACATCAAAATGTTGATAAAATGGGCTGTGTTTGCGTACCCACAGCACCCAAAGTTGGGAGGGGAGGTCAAAATAAGTGGAAGTAGAATTTACTGGGATTTATTTTTGGAAGTAATAAGAGTATTCAAAAAACAACACTTAACCCGTTTTGGGCTGGATAAACAATGATACCCATCAAAAGCTTAAAATTCATGTTCTCCCTGGATTTCTCTGAAAACATCTTGTAGATTTTAAAGAAGAAAATGGCCATTCACAGTTCTTGGTGTGACATTACAAGTTGCATGAATAAATATTCCTGTTAGCACTTGTTAACCCTCTACAAGCTGCCAGACATCAATATTTGGGAAACATTTGAGATAAAATGAACCATTTTTAAATTGACACAGCACTCAGTGGGTATGTGTCAAACAAACATAACTCCTTTTGTCGGTTGTTACGACCCGTAATGTAATAAATGCCCATAATGTAATACCTACCCATAATGTAATACAAAAACGACCCATAATGTAATACGAACTCATAATGTAATAAAAAACGACCCATAATGTAATAAATGTAATAACGTGTAATAAATGTTAGGTACCCATAATGTAATAAAAATTTTAAAAAATTAGATACAAATTACACTTTTCCAGGCCCGTAATGTAACAAAGTTTGATTTTTGTTTTTTCTCTTTACTCCAGCAGTGCGTTCGGCTACTTATGACACATCCTACGCCTTCATCAATGCTGCCAATGGCCCCTATGCCGTACACAGCCAACATGTGTGGGTGTGTTGGGATTATGATGAAGAGTATTCCGGGACCTGGGGCGGATATACTCTGCTCTGAGTGGCAGGCATTATCCCTCTTCTATTTGTACCACCCGCGCAAACGTCTTCCTCAATAGCCTCTACTACCCTGCCACAACCATATAGGTCTACCTTACCAGACATTCAGTAATTTTGATTCCAGGATGGTCATTTATAACTGCAATCATCATATTCGACCGGCTGTTCACTTGCACAAAAGCAATGTGGGTAGCAGGTTCCTACTGTTAATAAATGCAAGTAACTCTGGCCAAAGTTGCTGGGGCAAAGTTTGGAGTGGGTGCCGTGGGATTTGGGTGCACCAAGACTGGATAGTGGCGGGGTGGGGGGTAGTGTGGGATACAAGGAAAAGATGGAACAGAAGCAAGACGTTGAGTCAAGCGGCGCAGAGGAATATCGGGAGGCGATATGGTAGGTGTACTGGTATTGGGGTAGGGGATATCCTATAGCTCAATGGGATTTGGATTAGGCTACTTTCCTCCAAATTAAGCGTACGATCTATCCTCTGTCTCTCCAGTTTTCACTACCTGAACAAATTAGTCATTTCCTTGTACTGTACTACTATAAGTTTATGTCACATCCACCGCACCTGGAAACCAATGAGCCCGATCCCAGGATGACACTTAATAACAACCACATCATATTCCCGATCCTGTGATAACATGTGTCAAGTAATATTATTAGTCCACCACACGGCCTTCCACTTAAACTACCTACAGTCATGGCAGTTCCTGGCGGTTGGCAGGGACTTCCTGCCAACCGCCTACTCTATCACATCGACTATTCGCGTGTTCATCTCCGCTATTGTGCCATCTTCTCCTAAGTTACACTCAAACAACATACATAGCTAGACACGAGGAGTAACATGGGCGTATCCGTTTGGCCGGGTGTGTGACCTTGACCATCAAACCGGAAACCTTGAACCTGTGTATCGGCTCCTGCTGGGCGATTGTCCTGAAACTTGGTGTGTGGTTCGGGAGCCCAACAATTTCCCCACACCCGATGCCCGTCATGTATGACCTTGATATTCAAACCGTTGACCTTGAACCTGTATCTCGGTTCATGCTGGGCCGATTTTCGTGAAACTTGGTATGTGGGAGTAGTTCAGGACGCTCAATATATATATATATATATATATATAGAGAGAGAGAGAGAGAGAGAGAGAGAGAGAGAGAGAGAGAGAGAGAGACCCGAACTACCCCCACATATGAAGTTTCACGCAAATCGGCCCAACATGAGCCGAGATGTAGGTTCAAGGTCAACGGTGTGAATATCAATCAAGGTCACACATGACGGGCATCGGGTGTGGCAAAATTGTTGGGCGCCCGAACCACACATCAAGTTTCATAAAAATCGGCCCATACACAGGTTCAAGGTCACCGGATTGATGGTCAAGGTCACACCTCACGGTCAAACGGATATGCCCATGTTACACCTGTTGTTTAGCTACGTATGTTGTAGCCTAGGAGAAGATGGCACAATAGCGGGGATGAACACGCGAATAGTCGATGTGATAGGGTATGCGGTTGGCAGGAAGTTCCTGCCAACCGCCAGGAACTGTCAGGAAATGTAGGTGGTTTAAGTGGTAGTCCCCACAGCTCAGAAAATGCTGTGGAATGCTTTTCCAATCAACATAATCTCAAGAACCACCAAAACTACTCTCTATTATAGATCTGCATTCGTCCTGTGCATACTATGAGTGATGCCACACCACTGGTGAAATTTATTTGAGAATGCAATCACTTGAGCTCAATACAAAGAGGCTCCTTTGTACAACCAAGTGATGTGCACATTAACTCGACTCAGTTGCTGGTCACAGCCACAGGTGAACATGACATACTCTTAACCAATCTTCTCGCAAAGGTGGCCTGAGTGGATGATAGCAGTCTACAAGGCGTTTAACTTGCTTCGGTTCATATCAATTGAGGGTGTTCAATCTGTGGTGTGTTGAGGTTTTAGAAAAATAACACTGAGAGGAGTTGAAACCATTTCACTCAGGGCTGTCACTATTGAAACTGAAACAATTTTTATTGAAAATGTAAGGTCTTTCTTGCATGTGCGAAGTGCAAACTATTTGACTGGAAAGCATTTGATAATTTTACTTGACACATGTGATCACAGGACCGGGAATATGATGTGGTCGTTATTAAGTGTGGTCCTGGGCTCGGGCTCATTGGTTTCAAGGTGCGGAGGGTGCGACATGAACTTATAGTAGTACAGTACAGGGAAATTACTAATTTGTTTAGGTAGTGAAAATTGGAGAGACAGAGGATAGATTGTACGCTTAATTTGGAGCAAAGTAGCCTAATCCAAATCCCATCGAGCTATAGGATATCCCCCATTCCAATACCAGTACACTCACCATATCGCCTCCCGATATTCCTCTGCGCCGGTTGACTCAACGTCTCGCTTCTGTTCTATCTTTTCCTTGTATCCCACACTATACGCCCCCCCCCCCCTCCCCCACTATCCGGTTATTGTGCACCCAAACCCCACTGCACCCCACTACACCCTCTGCCTCAGCAACTTTGGCCAGAATTGCTTGCACTTATTAACAGTATAGGAACCTGCTACCCGCATTGCTTTTATGCAAGTGAACAGCCGGTCGAATATGATGATTGCAGTTATAAATGACCATCCTGGAATCAAAATTATTGAATGTCTTGTAAGGTAGACCTATATGATTGTGGCAGGGCAGTAGAGGCTATCGAGGAAGTCGTTTGCGTGGGTGGTACAAATGGAAGAGGGATAATGCCTGTCACTCATAGCAGAGTATACCCGCCCCAGGTCCCCGAATACTCTCTATCGTAATCCCAACACACCCACACATGATGGCTGTGTACGGCATAGGGGCCATTGGCAGCATTGATGAAGGCACAGGATGTGTCATAAGTAGCCGAACGCACTGCTGGAGTAAAGAGAAAAAACAAAAATCAAGCTTAGATTTTATTACATTACGGGCCTGGAAAAGTGTAATTTGTATCTAATTTTTTAAACTTTTTATTACATTATGGGTACCTAACATTTATTACACGTTATAACATTTATTACATTATGGGTCGTTTTTTATTAGGCTTTTCCCTCTGGAAAAGACTATTGTTTTTCTACTGATTATCATTTTTTTTTTTTTTTTATTTTTTATTTTTTTTTTTTCCACACATTTTGTCCGTACGATTCAGAAGCCATTTTCGAACCGATTTTCACGAAATTTTGCACACGCATAGAGGGGCACAACATCTAAAAATGTACCGAAGCGGGATTTTCGATTTAACCCTTTTTTCGTCAGAATTGGCAAAAAACTGCGAAAATCGGGGTTTATCGGCACTTTCTCGAAACACGTCTTGTAGATTTTTTTATACATTTGTCATTGCTAGACCTGTCTGTGCCACGCCCTTTGATACACACGACATATCAGGCGATGCATATGGTAACCAGCCACAGGCTGCCAAACATCGAAATTTTGATGAAATAGGCCGGTTTCAGGCCCCCACTGCACCCAAACAATACCTGAGAGATGAACATAACTTCCTTTATTGGGAGTGGAATTCACCGAGGATCATTTTTGTCAGTAATAAGGGTGTTCAAAAAACCAAGCGTTAACCCGTTTTGGGCTGGTTAAACAGCAATACCCCCATGAAGCTCAAAAATTCGCATTTTCCGTGGATTTCTCTAAACGAGTCTTGTAGATTTTCAAGAAAAATTTGTCACTCCCAGGCCTTGGTGTGACAATAGAAGTTGCATGGACAAAATACTGCGGTGAGCATTTGTTAACCCTCCACAGTCTGCTAAAAGTCAAAATTGTGATAAAATGGGCTGTTTTTGGACACCAACAGCACCCACTTGGTGTACCACCGAGAAAGGTTACTTCTTTTATCGGCCGCAAAATTGATGGGGAAACATTTTTGATAGTGGTAAGGGTATTCAAAAGTCGAAGTCTTAACGCATTTTGGGCTGGTTAAAGAGAGATACCCCTTAAAAGCTTAAAATTCCCATTTTCTGTGGATTTCTCTAAAAGCAACTTGTAGGTTTTCAGGAAAAATTGACTATTCGCAGGTCCTTGTGTGACATTACAAGTTGCATGGACAAAATATTCCGATGAGCATTTATTAACCCTCTACATGCTGCTAAGCATCGTAATTTTGTTGAAATAGGCTGTTTTCAGACGTGCACAACACCCAATGCATACCCGAGAGATAAACATAATCTACTTTGTTGGAAGTGGAATTCACCGAGGACCAAATTTGTTAGTAATAAGGGTATTCAAAAAACCAAGCATTAACCCCTTTTGGGATGGTTAATAGCAATAGAAATCAAAAGCTTAAAAAATCATGTTTTCCCTGAATTTCTTTAGAAACGTCGCGTAGGGTTTCAAGAGAAAATGGTCGTTGATAGGTCTTAGAGTCAAATTACCAGTTGCATGGATAAAATATTCAGATAAGCATTTGTTAACCCTCCATGGGCTGCTAAATGTCAAAATTTCGAAAAAAATAGTCTGTTTTTGGACACCAACAACATCAAATGGGAATGCTGCAGAGAAACATAACTTCTTTTACCGGACGCAAAACTGATAGGGAATAGTTTTTGTAAGTAGTAAGGGTATTCAAAAATTGAAGTCTTAACCCATTTTCTCCCGGTTAAGGAGATGTACCCCTTAAAAGCTTAAAATTCCCATTTTCTGTAGATTTCTCAAAAAAATCTGGTAAGTATTCAAGAGAAATTGACCATTTGCAGGTCATGGAGTGACATTACAAGTTGCATGGACAAAAGATTCCGGTAAGCGTTTGTTAACCCTCCAGAGGCATCAAATTTTCAGAAAATGGGCTGTACTTGGCCACCCATTACACCCAATGTGTACCAGGGAGATGAGCATAACCACCTTCATTGGAAGTGGGATTCACCGAGGATCATTTTTGTAAGTAACGAAGGTATTCATAAAACCAAGCATTAACCCGTTTAGGGCTGGTTACAGGGTGATACCCCTCAAAAGGTTAAAAATTCATGTTATCCGAGGATTTCTCTAAAAACATCACTTAGATTTTCAAGAAATATTGGCCATTCTCTGATCTTAGTGTGAATTACAAGTTGCATGTACAAAATATTCCAGTAAGCATTTGTTAACCCTATGCTGGTTCTCAAACATCAAAATGTTGAAAAAGTGGGCTGAGTTTGCATACCCGCAGCACCCAAAGTTAAGAGGAGAAATCAACATAAGTGGAAGTAGAATTCACTGAGAATTATTTTTATAAGTAATAAGCGTATTAAAAAAACAACCCTTAACCCGTTTTGGGCTGGATAAACAATTATACCCATCAACAGCTTAAAATTCATGTTCTCCCTGGATTTCTCTGAAAACATCTTGTAGATTTTTAAGTAAAAATGGCCATTCGCAGTTTTTGGTGTGAAATTACAAGTTTCATGAAATGAATAAATATTCCTGTTAGCACCTGTTAACCCTTAACAAGCTGCCAGACATCAATATTTTGGATACATTTGAGATAGAACGGCCCATTTTCAAATAGATACAGCACTCAGTGGGTATGTGTCAAACAAACATAACTCCTTTTATCGGTCATTAACTTTTAGGACGACGATATTGATATTAACCCTCTCCACGTTAATGATGGTTTTTACCTAAACAATTTTTTTTATAAAACTGAGTCATTTGAGACTTCTATTCTCACCTTTTTCATGACATCAATGAAGGAACTTCAGTGAGACAGTCAAAAGCAATTCATCATACACTGTGGGGTCATGACAAATCATGGAATCTCATCGGGAAAAGCCATGATTCTCCAGAATCATAAAGTCTAGTTACATTATGCGTTCGTATTACATTATGGGTCGTTTTTTGTATTACATTAAGGGTAGGTATTACATTATGGGCATTTATTACATTACTGGTCGTAACAGTCGGTCATTGACTTGTTGGACGACGATATTGACATTAAACCACTCCTCCGTTAATGATGGTTTTTACCTAAACAATTTTTTATCAAACACTGTCATTTGAGATTACTATCTTCAACTTTCTCATAACATCAACGAAGGGACTTCAGTGAGACAGTTAAAAACAATTCATCAGACACTGTGGGGTCATGAAAAATCATGGAATCTCATCGGGAAAAGCCATGACTCTCCAGAATCATAAAGTCTAGTGTTTTGGGTTTTTTTGGTTTTTTTGGGGTTTTTTCCACACATTTTGTCCGTACGATTCAGAAGCCATTTTTGAACCGATTTGCACGAAATTTTGCAAACGCATAAAGGGGCACAAAATCTAAAAATGTACCGAAGCGGAATTTTCGATTTAACCCTTATTTCCTCAGAATTGGCAAAAAAACTGCCAAAATTGGGGTTTATCGGCACTTTCTCGAAACACGTCTTGTAGATTTTTTTTATACATTCGTAATTGCTAGATCTGTCTGTGACACGCCCTTTGGTACACACGACATATCAGGCGATGCATATGGTAACCCTCCACAGGCTGCCAAACATCGAAATTTTGATGAAATAGGCCGGTTTCAGGCCCCCACCGCACCCAAACAATACATGAGAGATAAACATAACTTCCTTTATTTGGAGTGGAATTCAACGAGGATCATTTTTGTCAGTAATACGGGTGTTCAAAAAATCAAGCGTTAACCTGCTTTGGGCTGGTTAAACAGCAATACCCCCATGAAGCTCAAAAATTTGTGTTTTCCATGGATTTCTCTAAACGAGTCTTGTAAATTTTCAAGAAAAAATTGTCACTCCCAGGCCTTGGTGTGACAATAGAAGTTGCATGGACAAAATACTGCGGTGAGCATTTGTTAACCCTCCACGGGCTGCTAAAAGTCAAAATTGTGATAAAATGGGCTGTTTTGGACGCCAACAGCACCCAATGGGTACGCCACAAAGAAACGTGCCTTCTTTTATCGAGCGCACAATCTATACGCAAACATTTTTGTAAGTAGTAAGGGTGTTCAAAAGTCGAAGTCTTAACCCATTTTGAACAGGCTAAAGAGAGAGACCCCTTAAAATTTTAAAATTCCCAGTTTCTGTGGATTTCTCTAAAAACATCCTGTAGGTTTTCAAGAAAAATTGACTACTCGCAGGTGTTTGTGTGATATTACAAGTTGCATGGACAAAATATTCCGGTGAGCGTTTATTAACCCTCTAGAGGCTGCCAAGCATCGTAATTTTGTTGAAATGGGCTGTTTTCAGGCACCCACATCCCCCAACGTGTACCTGAGAAATCAACATAATCTCCTTTGTTGGAAGTGGAATTCATCGAAAACCATTTTTATAAGTAATAAGGGTATTCAAAAAACCAAGCATTAACCCATTTTGTGGTTGTTAATAGTGATACCCATCAAAGGCTTAAAATTTATGTTTTCCCTGGATTTCTTTACAAACATCTCACCGGAATATTTTGTCCATGCAACTTGTAATATCACACAAACACCTGCGAGTAGTCAATTTTTCTTGAAAACCTACAGGATGTTTTTAGAAATTTCCACAGAAACTGGGAATTTTAAGATTTTAAGGGGTTTCTCTCTTTAGCCTGTTCAAAATGGGTTAAGACTTCGACTTTTGAATACCCTTACTACTTACAAAAATGTTTCCATATAGATTGTGCGCTCGATAAAAGAAGGCACTTTTCTTTGTGGCGTACCCATTGGGTGCTGTTGGCATCCAAAAACAGCCCATTTTATCACAATTTTGACTTTTAGCAGGCCGTGGAGGGTTAACAAATACGCACCGCAGTATTTTGTCCACGCAACTTATATTGTCACCCCAAGGCCTGGGAGTGACAATTTTTTCTTGAAAATCTACAAGACTCGTTTAGAGAAATCCACGGAAAACACGAATTTTTTAGCTTTATGGGGGGTATTGCTGTTTAACCAGCTCAAAATGGGTTAACGCTTGGTTTTCTGAACACCCTTATTACTGACAAAAATGATCCTCGGTGAATTCCACTCCCAATAAAGGAAGTTATGTTTATCTCTCGTGTATTGTGTTGGTGCAGTGGGGGCCTGAAACCGGCCTATTTCATCAAAATTTTGATGTTTGGCAGCCTGTGGAGGGTTACTATATGCATCGCCGATAAACCCCAATTTTGGCAGTTTTTTGCCAATTCTGACGAAATAAGGGTTAAATCGAAAATTCCGCTTTGGCACATTTTTAGATTTTGTACCCCTCTATGCGTGTGCAAAATTTCGTGAAAATCGGTTTGAAAATGGCTTCTGATTCGTACGGACAAAATGTGTGGAAAAAAAAAAAAAGACTTTATGATTCTGGAGAATCATGGCTTTTCCCGATCAGATTCCATGATTTGTCATGACCCCACAGTGTATGATGAATTGCTTTTGACTGTCTCACTGAAGTTCCTTCATTGGTGTCATGAAAAAGGTGAGTACAGAAGTCTCAAATGACTCACACATTGTTTAGGTAAAAACCATCATTAACGGTGGAGAGGGGTAATATCAATATCGTCGTCCAACAAGTTAATGACCGACAAAAGGAGTTATGTTTGTTTGACACATAACCACTGAGTGCTGTATCTATTTGAAAATGGTCCGTTTTATCTCAAATGTATCCAAAATATTGATGTCTGGCAGCTTGTAGAGGGTTAACAAGTGCTAACAGGAATATTTATTCATGCAACTTGTAATTTCACACCAAAAACTGTGAATGGCCATTTTTACTTAAAAATCTACAAGATGTTTTCAGAGAAATCCAGGGAGAACATGAATTTTGAACTGTTGATGGGTATAATTGTTTATCCAGCCCAAAACGGGTTAAAGGTTGTTTTTTTTAATACGCTTATTACTTATAAAAATAATTTTCAGTGAATTCTACTTCAACTTATGTTGATTTCAACTCTTAACTTTGGGTGCTGCGGGTATGAAACACAGCACACTTTTTCAACATTTAGATGTTTGAGAACCAGTATAGGGTTAACAAATGCTTACTGAAATATTTTGTACATGCAACTTGTAATTCACACTGAGATCTGAGAATGGCCAATTTTTCTTGAAAATCTACGTGATGTTTTTAGAGAAATCCTCGGATAACATGAATTTTTAACCTTTTGAGGGGTATCACCCTGTAACCAGCTCTAAACGGGTTAATGCTTGGTTTTATGAATACCTTCATTACTTACAAAAATTATCCTTGGTGAATCCCACTTCCAATGAAGGTGGTTATGTTCATCTCGCAGGTACACATTGGGTGTAATGGGTGGCCAAGTACAGCCCATTTTCTCAAAATTTGCTGCCTCTGGAGGGTTAAAAAACGCTTACCCGAATCTTTTGTTCACGCAACTTGTAATGTCACTACAAGACCTGCAAATGGTCAATTTCTCTTGAATACTTACCAGATTTTTTTTAGAAATCAACCCATGGAGGGTTAACAAATGCTTATCTAAATATTTTATCCATGCAACTGATAATGTGACTCTAAGACCTATCAACGGCCATTTTCTCTTGAAACCCTACGAGACGTTTGTAAAGAAATTCAGGGAAAACATGATTTTTTAAGCTTTTGATGGGTATTGCTATTAACCATCCCAAAAGGGGTTAATGCTTGGTTTTTTGAATACCCTTATTACTAACAAATTTGGTCCTCGGTGAATTCCACTTCCAACAAAGTAGATTATGATTATGTCTCGGGTATGCATTGGGTGTTGTTCGCGTCTGAAAACAGCCTATTTCAACAAAATTACGATGCTTAGCAGCCTGTAGAGGGTTAATAAATGCTCACCGGAATATTTTGTCCATGCAACTTGTAATGTCACACATGTACCTGCGAATAGTCAATTTTTCCTGAAAACCTACAAGTTGCTTTTAGAGAAAACCACAGAAAATGGGAATTTTAAGCTTTTAAGGGGTATCTCTCATTAACCAGCCAAAAATAGGTTAAGACTTCGACTTTTGAATACCCTTACCACTATCAAAACCGTTTCCCCATCGATTTTGCATCCGATAAAAGAAGGAACCTTTCTGGGTGCTGTTGGCGTTAAAAAACAGCCCATTTTATCACAATTTTGACTTTTAGCAGCCCGTGGAGGGTTAACAAATGCTCACCGCAGTATTTTGTCCATGCAAATTCTATTGCCACACTAAAGCCTGGAAGTGACAATTTTTTCTTGAAAATCTAGAAGACTCGTTTAGAGAAATCCACGGAAAATACGAATTTTTTAGCTTTATGGGGGTATTGCTGTTTAACCAGCCCAAAACGGGTTAATGCTTGGTTTTTTGAACACCCTTATTACTAACAAAAATGATCCTCGGTGAATTCCACTCCCAATAAAGGGAGTTATGTTTATCTCTCGTGTATTGTTTGGGTGCAGTGGGGGCCTGAAACCGGCCTATTTCATCAAAATTTCTATGTTTGGCAGCCTGTGGAGGGTTACTATATGCATCGCCTGATATGTCGTGTGTATCAAAGGCACAGACAGGTCTAGAAATGACGAGTGTATAAAAAAATCTACAAGACGTGTTTCGAGAAAGTGCCGATAAACCCCAATTTTGGGATTTTTTTGCCAATTCTGACAAAATAAGGGTTAAATCGAAAATTCCGCTTAGGTACATTTTTAGATTTTGTGCCCCTCTATGAGTGTGCAAAATTTCGTGAAAATCGGTTCGAAAATGGCTTCTGAATCGTACGGACAAAATGTGTGGGAAAAAAAAAAAAAAAACTCCAAAAAAATAATAATAATCTGTAGAAAAACAATAGTCTTTTCCAGGGGGAAAAGCCTAAAAAAAAAATAATAATAATAATCCGTAGAAAAACAATAGTCTTTTCCAGAGGGAAAAGCCTAAAAAAAAAAAATAATAATCCGTAGAAAAACAATAGTCTTTTCCAGAGGGAAGAGCCTAATCCCAACAATGAAACGTTTTGGTTCTTCTTCGTGGACATAAATTACTGGGCCGATTAATTAAAGGGACATCCTGGA
The DNA here is from genome assembly GCA_031216915.1 of Pictodentalium vernedei. Lineage (NCBI taxonomy): Eukaryota > Metazoa > Mollusca > Scaphopoda > Dentaliida > Dentaliidae > Pictodentalium > Pictodentalium vernedei. The sequence goes on along the minus strand of CM062297.1, from coordinate 573,227,294 downwards.
TTTTGTCCCCTAACATAATAAATACACCACTAAACAGCCTGTAACTAATAATACTGATGAGCCGTATAGGTCGTAGTTGGTAGGGATGGAGAAAAAAAACACCTTTTCAACCTTATCATTCTTTTTCACGATCTTTTGACTGATCAGCCTTCTTCAAATGACAATATGGTAAACAATGAAATGCAAATAGTGAAGAATATATAAAATAGTGAAGTGTAGATATTAGTCGTAACTCAACTTATTTAACCAGAGAAACAGAATTTACTGCATCCAGTAAATTCAAGTCTATGTGAAAGGGGTTAAAGCATCAGAAATAAACAAAACAGAAAGAAAATTTATGGAGGCTTATTTTTAGGAGTGAAATATTTTTAAAGAAATCAGAAATAAGTTTTCGTTAATAGTATTTAAAGATATTCATACAGGAATCAGATAATTTTTTCCAAGAAAACAGAAAAAGCATATATGTGCACAGCATTCAATGGGTTGGATCAAGGAATCAAAGTGGACATTTGTTTCTCTGTAATTTATTAGACCAGTAATATGCGTATGGAAAGGGTTACCATTATCACATTGCATGAAATAAAATCTTTGGAACCCACATTGGAGTCTTGAAAGGGTTAAAAGCATTGAATTAAATAATTAGTCTGTGTGAAACACACAGACTATTGTTTTTGTACGGTTTCTTTTTTTATTATTATTATTCTTCTTATTCTCCTGCCTTTTGTCTTCTGAGCACTTTTTTATCCGCACGATAACTCGAAAGCGAATTGTCCTATCTCGTTGATTTTTGGCTTACTGACAGAGAGTCGCAAGTTCTCAGCACCTAATGTTTTTCAGATTCCTGGGGCATTAGAGGTGTTTTGAAAGTGGGCCATGCCCATATCTCAGGCGTGGTACCAAATGAGTCGACACTCGATGGAGGTTCAAAATATGGGTCATGCTCAATAAGGTCACCCAAGGGTCATTGAGTGCATTTTTCAGAATTGCTGTAAACCACATTTTTTTAACCCCCTAATGCATTCCCAATGTCCATATATGCATTTTTATGTAAGAAAAAGTGGCCAAAAGTTTTGAAAGTAGGTCACGCTCATATCTCAAGCATGGTATGAGGAATGGACCTAGGACCAACAACAAATGAGTCGAAATGCAATGGGGGTCAAAATATGGTTTCTTTAAAACTAATTTATCCCCGAAAATAAGGCTCTAAAGTATTCCAATTACATTCATAAAAGGGGAGTCGTGGCCCAGTAGGTAGAGGTGAAGGCCGCAAACCGAGAGGTCCTCGGCTCGAATCCCAACTATGTTGTTTCCTTGGGCAAAACACTTCACTCCCATTTCCCATGTGGGGGCATAGTGGTACTTTGCACTAAAGTGTACTGCACATCGATGGTGTACCTCTTGTCTTCAACCAATGCTAACCCTGCTTGTGTGGAGTCAGTCTGTTGGGAGTCTGACAGTTGCTCACCGTTGCTCGGTGGCTCTCTCAGGGTACTACAGCTTTCTCCACCGTAAAACTGTCATGCTCATGCGTAGATTGTCCATGTATTTCATCATTCAAATAAGTGACAGAGCCAGTAATGCCAATTTCTGATTCCTTGATCGAATCCTTCAAATGCTGTGCACATATATGCCTTTTCTGGTTTTTTATAAACATTGTTCTGATTCCTGTATAAATATCTGTAAATACTGTTAACGAAAATCCATTTCTGGTTTGTTTAAAAAATATTTTACTCCCGAAAGTCTTCATAAATTCTCTTTCTATATAGTTTTTTTCCAGATACTTTTGCCCTTTCCACACAGACTTGAATTTACTGGATTTAGTAAATTCTGTTTCTCTAGTTTATACTTTATTTCCTGACAAAAGGGCACGGTGGCGCAGTAGGTAGAGGTGCAGACTGCAAGCCGAGAGGTCCTCGGTTCGAATCCCACCTACGGCAACTGCGTTGTGTCCTTGCGCAAGACACTTCAACCCCGTTGCCCACGTGGGGCCATGGTGGCGTTGTGTACTAAGGCTCACAGCACGTCGATGGGGCACCTGTCCTCAACCAATGCTAACCCTACTTGTGTGGAGTTAGTATGTTGGGGTGCTGACAGTTGCTCGCTGCTGCTCGGTGGTTCTTTCCGGATACCCCGGCTTCCTCCACCCGTAAAACTGTCGTGATCATGATTAGCTGTTGTGCAGAAATATGTGACCTTAAACACTAATAAATAAATAAATAATTTCCTGGCAAAGCAAAGGGTTTCTCTCAACTTGGTTTAAGTATCTGATATCTGATTATAAAAGCAAGATAACATTTAATGTTTGATAGCTAACTACACTTCTGTAATCTGATTGTGTTTACATTGTCTCCAGTGTGAATAAATAATACAACAACGTGTTGCTTGGGGATAATTTACTGTTACAGAAAATTAGAGGCTGTGAAAACCCTGTGGCCGACTGGGCAATACTCCAAGGGGTCTAGCGACCTAAAAAACATAGGGTTCCGAGAACTTGTGACTATCTGTCAGTGTGTCAAAAATCAACGAGACAGGAAAGTTCGTTTTCGATTTATCGTGTGCAAGAAGAAGAAGAAAAAAAGGAAGAAACAGAAGAAGAAGAAGAAGAAGAAGAAGAAGAAGAAGAAGAAGAAGAAGAAGAAGAAGAAGAAAGTGACCGTACAAAAACAAGAGTCTGTGTGTTTCACACAGACTAATTAACACGCCGTACCGTACTCCAAACTGGTTGTGTTGGGCCACCAACATTTCGAATCAGGTACTACAGACCCCCATTTGTATGAACGACTTTGTGTGAGAGGAGTCAAAGTACCAAATGAAGGCTGGTAAGAAAGTGCATGATTGTTTGGAGGGTCAGTCAATATAATGAAGATCCCAATCTAGATGAAAAGCCCCACACCCCAAACCCCAGCCCCTAGCTTGGGACCGGGGAATTAGTGGGTATTTTGAAACATGATTGCCACTAAAAATAGGTACCTCACCCTCCCAAAATTGGGCACCCTAGGAGCCCAAAAGTGCTGAGTTGCTCAAAATCGCATTTATCAACCGATTTTCGCCAAATAAACTGCATTGTGGGGTGGCACAAATAGATTCATGAAAATTGCCACCAAAATTAGGTACCTCACCCTCACACACACACACACACACACACACACACACACACACACACACACACACACACACACACACACACACACACACACACACACACACAGTCTTGTCTACCCTACATACCGAGGTACCCCATTGTTTGTCCTTTGTGTGGACTAACGGTTTCAACCTCGTTTTGCCGGTACAGTTCTGGGAAAACAACCGAGGTAAAGGGTTTCTTTTGTCTTTTGTACCTCGGTAAGGCGAAAAACATCCTTATGATTGGAAGTTCAAATTTAGGACGCATTGATCGAAATCCCCATCCGGACATCCAGGTGGAGTGTTACCCCGGCGCCAAATTCAATCATCTGCGCTCTATGTTTAAAGGGCACAGGGGCCAGTCCAGTCCCCAAAAAATATTATTAAATATTGGCGTGAATTCTCGAAACGATAATTCTGATCTCGTAGTTAAGCAGTTGCGGAATATGCTTAGCGATATCAGGGTCAAGTTTAGATCAGCAAAAATTTATTTCGCTGAACTAAACTTTTCGCAAAAACTCCCTCAGGCTGAGAGGAGAACCCTGAGCATCATCAACGAAACCATTCGGAAAGTGAAGGACGTTAACGTGATACCAAAAATTGATGACGCGAAGTTTGATGTTGCTCAGGATTTAATCCATTGGACCACGAGAACCGCCAATATTATGTACGATCACTGGTTGAACCACCTAAATTTAAACTAAGTAAAGGCAAAGGTAACAGCTGCCTAACAGATGTGGGATTAGGAACTAATGTGGTTAACCTGTCTGGCACCAATGACCTAACAACCCAAGAGAAATCTCTTTTAGATCGCGGTTTAACTTTTGTACCAGCACCAAAGCCTAAAACTGATAACCAAACAAATTTACCATCATACAACTGTAATTTTCTTAGGCAAACGAAATTAGCCGACCGCTTTAGAAACTCCAGCGGTCGGAAACTTCCTTTTACAGAATCATCTGGTTGGTCACCTCCAGATAGTGAAGTAGATCCCGAAATTATTGAGGCTAGCAAACGAATCATCAAAAAGGTGTTCAGCATGAACATACTCTCCGATAAAGACAATTTAACAGCTGGTGAACGGAGAGCCCTCACGAAACTTCGAAAAAATAAGAAATTAGTGATTAAACCAGCCGACAAAGGTGGGTCGGTAGTTGTTCTATCTCGGGATAATTATATAAAGGAAGCCATGAGACAACTCAGCAATACTAAACATTATAAGAAAATAGATTCACTTATTTGGCCTAGTAATATCGAAAAATTCAATAAGATCTTAAAATTTCTCCTCGACGAAGGTCACATTACCAAAAAACAATTGAAATATTTAACAGCTAAGCTCAGTGCTCAAACAAGACAATTTTATATCCTACCAAAGATCCACAAGGACCGTTCTTCATGGACGGATGACTTAACTCCACCCGGGAGGCCAATTGTATCAGATTGTAATTCGGAATCTTATGCGATCTCGGAATTAATTGATTATCATCTGAAACCTATAGCAAATAGACATCCGAGCTATCTAAAAAATACACAGGATTTCCTGTCAAAAATTTCGAAATTGAAAATATCGAAAAATGCAATTCTGGCTACTTTGGATATCGACAGTATGTATACGAACATTGATATTGATAAAGGTGTTAAATCAGTTAAAAATGCATTTGAAAAATATCCGGATGCGAAACGCCCGGATGAACAAATTTTGGATCTTTTAGAGCTGAGCTTAAAAGGTAATGACTTTCAATTCAATGGAGAATATTTTCTACAAATAATGGGTTGTCCTATGGGCAAAAGATTCAGTCCTAATTTTGCAAGCATTTATGTAGCGGAATGGGAGGATATTGCCTTAAGCAAATGTGCAAAGCATCCTCTCGTATATCTCAGGTATTTAGATGACATTTTTATTATTTGGGAACATTCAAAAGAAGATTTTGATGAATTTTTAGAAATTTTGAACAATCACGATCCAAATATTAAATTGAAAGCTACTATCAGTGAAAATTCTGTTGATTTTCTCGATGTGACCGTGTATAAAGGCAAGCAATTTCAGGCGTCCGGTCATTTAGATTATAAAGTGTATTTTAAACCAACTGATTCACATCAATTGTTGCACACAAAATCATTTCATCCTCAACATACATTTAAAGGTATCATCAAATCACAACTCATTCGTTTCCACCGCAATTCAAGTGATAAGGTAAATTTCAATGAGGCTTGTTCTACTCTATTTGGCGCCCTCAGATCGAGAGGGTACTCGCTGCGCCTTTTGCGTAGCCTGAAATCCCAAACCCTGAAAAAGCTCGAAAGTCCAGCTGAAACTACCGATTTCGAACCACTGCAGATTGAACACAACAGACCGTTGCAGAATGGTAGTGGCGTGGTAATTAATTGCAAAAAGCCTCGTTGTAGACTGCATACTTTTATGCCTGATCAGAAAGAGGAATTTTCCTCCGAACAAACGAAAAATCATTATCAGATCCGTAACCCCCTTCATTGTGATTCACCAAACATTATTTACCTTATCACTTGTAAGCGATGTCGGAAACAGTATGTTGGTCAAAGTCAAAATCCTTTTCGAGAACGTGCTACTAGACACAAACAGGATATAAAACATAATGCTGATGCCCCAGTAGCACAACATTTTAACCTTCCTGGCCATTCTTTGGACGATTTCGAAATCCATCCTATTGAACAACCACCAATTAAAGACACATTAGAAGAAACGGATGAATTTAGAAAAAAACGTGAAGCTTTTTGGATCAATACGCTTCAAACCCTCTGGCCATTTGGTATGAACATATCAGAGGGCGAATGCGAAAGGAGGTCCATCATTCCTTTCACTTTAACGTACAACAGAATGAATATCGAAATAGCAAAAATGTTAAAAGATGAATTCAATTTTACCATTGCTAAATTAAATGAACCTTTGAATCTTCGACCTGTCATCGCCTATAAGAAAAACAAAAGCTTGCGTAACATCCTTGTAAGGACTAAATTAGAGCCCATCAATGAATAACATCAATTTTTGCCAGCCAGTTTAACCAGTTCCTAAGCTCATCACTTAGTTTAAATCAATTTTATGTACTTTTTTGTCAGGTTTGAAACCAATCAGGGTTCAGTAAATGAAAACAATTTTTCGGCGGCATATTAAAAGAAAAAAACGTTTCAGTAGGAAATGTCTGTGCCAGTGCGATTTTTTAACCTCAAACACACACACACACACACACAGACACACACACACACATACACACACACACACACACACACACACACACACACACACACACACACACACACACACACACTCACACACACACACACACACACACACACACACACACACACACAGTCTTGTTTTCCCTACATACCGAGGTACCCCATTGTCTGTCCTTTGTGTGAACTAACGGTTTCAACCTCGTTTTGCCGGTACAGTTCTGGGAAAACACCGAGGTAAAGGGTTTCTTTTGTCTTTTGTACCTCGGTAAGGCGAAACACGCAAACTCTTTTGTCTTGTTACCTCGTCAAGTTGGTAAGACAAACGCACACACACACACACACACACACACACACACACACACACACACACACACACACACACAGAGTCTTGTCTTCCCTACATACCGAGGTACGCCATTGTTTGTCCTTTGTGTGGACTAACGGTTTCTACCTCGTTTTGCCGGTACAGTTCTGAGAAAACAACCGAGGTAAAGGGTTTCTTTTGTCTTTTGTACCTCGGTAAGGCGAAACACGCAAACTCTTTTGTCTAGTTACCTCGTCAAGTTGGTAAGACAAACCCACTGACACACACCACACACACACAAACACACACACTCACACACACACACACACACACACACACTCTCTCTCTCTCTCTCTCTCTCTCTCTCTCTCTCTCTCTCTCTTTCTCTCTCCTCTTTCTCTCTCTCTCTCTCTCTCTCTCTCTCTCTCTCTCTCTCTCTCTTTCTCTCTCTCTCTCTCTCTCTCTCTCTCTCTCTCTCTCTCTCTCTCTCTCTCTCTCTCTCTCTCTCTCTCTCGGCACTGATGGGAAGGGGTCTGCGAGTCACAAGATGGTTTGGGAATTTTTAAAATATTATGTACGATCACTGGTTGAACCACCTAAATTTGAACTAAGTAAAGGCAAAGGTAACAGCCGCCTAGCAGATGTGGGATTAGGAACTAATGTGGTTAACCTGTCTGGCACCAATGACCTAACAACCCAGGAGAAATCGCTTTTAGATCGCGGTTTAACTTTTGTACCAGCACCAAAGCCTAAAACTGATAACCAAACAAATTTACCATCATACAACTGTAATTTTCTTAGGCAAATGAAATTAGCCGACCGCTTTAGAAACTCCAGCGGTCGGAAACTTCCTTTTACAGAACCATCTGGTTGGTCACCTCCAGATAGTGAAGTAGATCCCGAAATTATTGAGGCTGGCAAACGAATCATCCAAAAGGTGTTCAGCATGAACATACTCTCCAATAAAGACAATTTAACAGCAGGTGAACGGAGAGCCCTCACGAAACTTCGAAAAAATAAGAAATTAGTAATTAAACCAGCCGACAAAGGTGGGTCGGTAGTTGTTCTATCTCGGGATAATTATATAAAGGAAGCCATGAGACAACTCAGCAATACTAAACATTATAAGAAAATAGATTCACTTATTTGGCCTAGTAATATCGAAAAATTCAATAAGATCTTAAAATTTCTCCTCGACGAAGGTCACATTACCAAAAAACAATTGAAATATTTAACAGCTGAGCTCAGTGCTCAAACAAGACAATTTTATATCCTACCAAAGATCCACAAGGACCGTTCTTCATGGTCGGATGACTTTAACTCCACCCGGGAGGCCAATTGTATCAGATTGTAATTCGGAATCTTATGCGATCTCGGAATTAATTGATTATCATCTGAAACCTATAGCAAACAGACATCCGAGCTATCTAAAAAATACACAGGATTTCCTGTCAAAAATTTCGAAATTGAAAATATCGAAAAATGCAATTCTGGCTACTTTGGATATCGACAGTATGTATACGAACATTGATATTGATAAAGGTGTTAAATCAGTTAAAAATGCATTTGAAAAATATCCGGATGCGAAACGCCCGGATGAACAAATTATGGATCTTTTAGAGCTGAGCTTAAAAGGTAATGACTTTCAATTTAATGGAGAATATTTTCTACAAATAATGGGTTGTCCTATGGGCAAAAGATTCAGTCCTAATTTTGCAAGCATTTATGTTGCGGAATGGGAGGAAAATGCCTTAAACAAATGTGCAAAGCATCCTCTCGTATATCTCAGGTATTTAGATGACATTTTTATATTTGGGAACATTCAAAAGAAGATTTTGATGAATTTTTAGAAATTTTGAACAATCACGATCCTAATATTAAATTAAAAGCTACTATCAGTGAAAATTCTGTTGATTTTCTCGATGTGACCGTGTATAAAGGCAAGCAATTTCAGGCGTCCGGTCATTTAGATTATAAAGTATATTTTAAACCAACTGATTCACATCAATTGTTGCACACAAAATCATTTCATCCTCAACATACATTTAAAGGTATCATCAAATCACAACTCATTCGTTTCCACCGCAATTCAAGTGATAAGGTAAATTTCAATGAGGCTTGTTCTACTCTATTTGGCGCCCTCAGATAGAGAGGGTTCTCGCTGCGCCTTTTGCGTAGCCTGAAATCCCAAACCCTGAAAACGCTCGAAAGTCCAGCTGAAACTACCGATTTCGAACCACTGAAGATTTAACACAACAGACCGTTGCAAAATGGTAGTGGCGCGGTATTTAATTGCAAAAAGCCTCGGTGTAGACTGCATACTTTTATGCCTGATCAGAAAGAGGAATTTTCCTCCGAACAAACGAAAAATCATTATCAGATCCGTAACCGCCTCCATTGTGATTCACCAAACATTATTTACCTTATCACTTGTAAGCGATGTCGGAAACAGTATGTTGGTCAAAGTCAAAATCCTTTTCGAGAACGTGCTACTAGACACAAACAGGATATAAAACATAATGCTGATGCCCCCAGTAGCGCAACATTTTAACCTTCCTGGCCATTCTTTGGACGATTTCGAAATTCATCCTATTGAACAACCACCAATTAAAGACACATTAGAAGAAACGGGTGAATTTAGAAAAAAAACGTGAAGCTTTTTGGATCAATACGCTTCAAACCCTCTGGCCATTTGGTATCAGAGGGCGAATGCAAAAGGAGGTCCATCATTCTTTTCACTTTAACGTACAACAGAATGAATATAGAAATAGCAAAAATGTTAAAAGATGAATTCAATTTTACCAATGCTAACTTAAATGAACCTTTGAATCTTCGACCTGTCATCGCCTATAAGAAAAACAAAAGCTTGCGTAACATCCTTGTAAGGACTAAATTAGAGCCCATCAATGAATAACATCAATCTTTGCCAGTCAGTTTAACCAGTTCCAAAGCTCATCACTTAGTTTAAATCAATTTTATGTACTTTTTTGTCCTGTTTGAAACCAATCAGGGTTCAGTAAATGAAAACAATTTTTCGGCGGCATATTAAAAGTAAAAAAACGTTTCAGTAGGAAATGTCTGTGCCAGTGCGATTTTTTAACCTCAAACAAACACACACACACACACACACACACACACACACACTCTCTCTCTCTCTCTCTCTCTCTCTCCCCCCCCCCCCCCCCCCCCTCTTTCTCTCTCTCTCTCTCTCTCTCTCTCTCTCTCTCTCTCTCTCTCTCTCTCTCTCTCTCTCTCTCTCTCTCTCTCTCTCTCGGCACTGAAACTCGTAAGTTATTAAGGGGCATCCATGCGTCGCATGGGTGGGAACGGGGCTGCGAGTCACAAGATGGTTTGGGAATTTTAAAAAAAAAATGGGAGTGAGGAAGGTTAACCCCCTCATGAAATTTCTACTTCACCGGCTGTGGGGTGCATTTCACACCCAACATATACTTACATTTATAAGTAAAATTTAAGGTACCGCTGGCAATTTTTTAAATACCGCTAGCGCTTCTACTACTCCCTTAAACTTGAAAATAATTGCTCCTTTCCGCAGTGGTTTAGTGGTAATCTACTTCTCCTGTAATTATATGAACTCCCAACAGGTGAATTTCAGTAGCACGCATCGGCACGAACCAGTGACATGAATGTTCTTCGCGTTAGCTCAACGATTGTCTGGGCCGAACGTAATAGGGGCGATTTGTCCTCCAATTAAAAGCACATGATGAGCAGCGACCTTGTTACGAATCTAAAAGGATGTGTTTTGACTTTGAATAAAGTTTAAAACTGTCGTATGCAACAATGTTATAGCGAATAAATGGGACAATTAAAACTCATTCTACCGTGTTTACTGTTGTTTTATCTTGTTATTCAATTCCAGTGAATGAAAGCGAACAGGATATTTAAATACCAAAAACTGAGGTCCTTACAGTAAGGGTGTCTGGAAACCTTGGTTATGAAATTTAGGCATTTATTCGTAGATTCTTCAAGCGATGGTCGGTAGGGTGGGGATGAGGATGTCATAGACCGGACTCACACCTTTATTCATTGGTAAATAACACTTCACATAACACATTGTGAAAAAGGCGGGGAACTTGCACGTTTTGATGATCATATAGCAGGCCAGGGGCGGCGGGGCAGGAGGTGCACGCCCCCCCCCCCCCCCCCCCCACACACACACACTTTTTTCACCAATTATATCTCATCAATTCTCATTCGATTCATATATACTGTATTTCTTTTCTCGTTTACTTTTACCCTGTGATTTTGCAAAATATAAATTTGCATTCAAAGGCAAAGAACTAGTTCAATTCAATTCAATCCATAGTATACGAATTGGGGGGGGGGGGGGCGCCATATAGGTTGTAGTGTGCACCAAAATGTAAGATATATAAAGGCGAATGCTACTCTTAAATCAAAAACGAAAAAAATAAATCCACCACCACCACCCTAATCTGTGGTAACACCCGAAGATAGCCGATGTAATACGAAGACACCTGATGCCACATGATTCACTATGCATCGGTCAATATCCAATATCGCAAAATAATAACAATAAGTTTGAGGTTGAGGTCGCTGAGGTTAGTGTCTTAAATAGGGTGGGAATAAGGGTGAGGGGTAGCGTATATAAATTTATATATTTTGCACGAATAAGCCGCCCCGCAACTATTGACCCCCTCCCCCCCACCCGCCCCGAAGAAAAATTATTTTCCAGCCTACACCCTAATGGTACCTATAAAGGTGTGACTCCTGCTTTTTGGTCTACCTCCCCACTTTTTTGGAGCTTCCGCCGTCTCTGTAACAGGCCTGTTTTACAGAGTTCAAAACAATATGTACTAACACACGAGCACATCTCGATACGATAATCATACAGTTTCTTATATGCAAGGTATCCTAGCTGGCACTAGGTCAAGCCATTGTATAGACTGAAACAGGCTTGAATAAATGGAGTGATCTGATTGAGTCTAGATTTGGTCAAAGGCAGATATCAAGACAGAATCGGGGGGGGGGGGGGGGTAGCCACTAAGCTTGTAGTAGTGCCACAAGTCAATAGCAATTGTACGAGGTAGTAATGACAAAAGACTGCAAGGGTGATAGAAGACTGTAGTATTGGGTAAATACAATAGTATTGGATCACACGACAGAAGTAGGAGATGTGGTTTTCGGCCCCTATCAGGTAGACCCCAGCTGGTGGACCCCGGAAGTGACATCATACCGCAATGTATTATGGGTATCACGTGGTTGTCATGGTAGCCCAGGTGAGCAGCCATGTTGTTACGTCATTGTCATGGTGACGGGTGATGTGAGTGCGCATGCGCAGCTCGTGTTGTTAGGGTGATATTTGTTTCCGTCGTCCATTTTGTTCGCAGGAGGCCGCCATCATTGTTTCTATGGTGACACATGGTTGCTATGTTACCCAAATGCATCTTATAGGTTAGGGGTATGTTCGGATGGTGTGTTCGCTTGTTCAAGAGTAATTTGCCTATTCGGAGAATTACCCAAATGAGCCCGAGAATGCCCGTACATCACCGAAAAGTTCCCTTTTTAACCGAAACGCACCGGCCTGGGGTAACACGTAGTGCTATAGACCCTTGAAAGGTCGTGTTCCATTCAACTGGAGTATTTTTTGGAACGACTTCCTTAATTAATTACCTAAATAAACCCGACAATCCCTCCGAAATCCACCGCAAACTACCGAAACCGACTTGGTAAAGCCTCATTTTGGACAGGGATGTTTTATGAAGGCTCGAATTTTGTTATTCCGGGTCGTTTCTCCGACCTGATTCCATAGAGTACTATT
>CM062297.1:573095170-573214757 GCA_031216915.1 Pictodentalium vernedei | reverse complement strand
AATGAGATTTAGAGCATCTCAGCACATTTGGGCTCCTAGGGTGCCCAATTTTGGGAAGTTGAGGAGCCTAACTTTGGTGGCAATCTTCATGAATCTATTTGTGCCACCCCACCATGCAGTTTATTTGGCGAAAATCGGTTGATAAATGCGATTTTGAGCAACTCAGCACTTTTGGGCTCCTAGGGTGCCCAATTTTGGGAGGGGGAAGTACCTGATTTTGGTGGCAATCTACATAAATCTGTTTGTGCCACCCCACAATGCAGTTTATTTAGCGAAAATCGGTTGATAAATGCGATTTGAGCAACTCAGCACTTTTGGGCTCCTAGGGTGCCCAATTCTGAGAGGGTGAGGTACCTAATTTTGGTGGCAATCTTCATGAATCTATTTGTGCCACCCCACAATGCAGTTTCTTTGGCGAAAATCGGTTGATAAATGCGATTTTGAGCAACTCAGCACATTTGGGCTCCTAGGGTGCCCAATTTTTGGGGGGTGAGGTACCTACTTTTGGTGGCAATCTTCATGAATCTATTTGTGCCACCCCACAATGCAGTTTATTTGGCGAAAATCGGTTGATAAATGCGATTTTGAGCAACTCTGCACATTTGGGCTCATAGGGTGCCCAATTCTGAGAGGGTGAGGTACCTACTTTTGGTGGCAATTTTCATGAATATATTTCTGCCACCCCACAATGCTGTTTATTTGGCGAAAATCGGTTGCTAAATGCGATTTTGAGCAACTCAGCACTTTTGGGCTCCTAGGGTGCCCAATTTTGGGAGGGTGAGGTACCTAATTTGGGTGGCAATCTTCATGAATCTATTTGTTCCACCCCCACAATGCAGTTTATTTGGCGAAAATCGGTTGATAAATGCGATTTTGAGCAACTCAGCTCTACTGGGCTCCTAGGGTGCCCAATTTTCGGAGGGTGAGGTACCTAATTTTGGTGGCAATCTTCATGAATCTATTTGTGCCACCCCACAATGCAGTTTATTTGGCGTAAATCGGTTGCTAAATGCGATTTTGAGCAACTCAGCACTTTTGGGCTCCTAGGGTGCCCAATTTTTGGAGGTTGAGGTACCTAATTCTGGTGGCAATCTTCATGAATCTATTTGTGCCACCCCACAATGCAGTTTATTTGGCAAAAATCGGTTGATAAATACGATTTGGAGCAACTCTGCACTTTTGGGGTCCTAGGGTTCCCAATTTTGGGAGGGTGAGGTACCTAATTTGGGTGGCAATCTTCATGAAGCTATGTGTGCCACCCCACAATGCAGTTTATTTGGCGATAATTGGTTGATAAATGCGATTTTGAGCAACTCAGCACGTTTGGGCTCTTAGTGTGCCCAATTTTTGGAGGGTGAGGTACCTAATTTTGGTAGAAATCTTCATGAATCTATTTGTGCCACCCCACAATGCACTTTATTTGGCGAAAATCGGTTGATAAATGCGATTTTGAGCAACTCAGCTCATTTGGGCTCCTAGGGTGCCCAATTTTGGGAAGTTGAGGAGCCTAATTTTGGCGGCAATCTTCATGAATCTATTTGTGCCAACCCACAATGCAGTTTATTTGGCGAAAAACGGTTGATAAATGCCATTTTGAGCAACTCAGCACTTTTGGCCTCCTAGGGTGCCCAATTTTCGGAAGGGAGAGGAGCCTAATTTCGGTGGCCATCTTCAGGAATCTATTTGTGCCACCCCACAATGCAGTTTATTTGGTGAAAATCGGTCGGAAAATACGATTTAGAGCAACTCAGCACTTATGGGCTCCTAGGGTGCCCGGTTTTGGGAGGGTGAGGAGCCTAATTTTGGTGGCAATCTTCATGAATCTATTTGTGCCACCCCACTATGCAGTTTATTTGGCGACAATCGGTTGATGTATGAGATTTAGAGCAACTCAGCACTTTTGGGCTCCTAGGGTGCCCAATTATGGGAAGTTGAGGAGCCTAATTTTGGTGGCAATCTTCATGAATCTATTTGTGCCACCCCACAATGCATTTTATTTGGCGAAAATCGGTTGATAAATGCGATTTTGAGCAACTCAGCAATTTTGGGCTCCTAGGGTGCCCAATTTGGGGAGGATGAGGCACCTAATTTGGGTGGCAATCTTCATGAATCTATTTGTGCCACCCCCACAATGCAGTTTATTTGGCGAAAATCGGTTGATAAATGCGATTTTCAGCAACTCAGCACTTTTGGGCTCCTAGGGTGCCCAATTCTGAGAGGGTGAGGTACCTAATTTTGGTTGCAATCTTCATGAATCTATTTGTGCCACCCCACAATGCAGTTTATTTGGCGAAAATCGGTTGATAAATACGATTTAGAGCAACTCAGCACTTTTGGGCTCCTAGGGTGCCCAATTTTGGGAGGGTGAGGAGCCTAACTTTGGTGGCAATCTTCATGAATATATTTGTGCCACCCCACAATGCAGTTTATTTGGCGAAAATCGGTTGATAAATGCGATTTTGAGCTACTCAGCACTTTTGGACTCTTAGGGTGCCCAATTCTGAGAGGGTGAGTTACCTAATTTTGGTGGCAATCTTCATGAATCTATTTGTGCCACCCCACAATGCAGTATATTTGGCGAAAATCGGTTGATAAATACGATTTAGAGCAACTCAGCACTTTTGGGCTCCTTGGGTGCCCAATTTTGGGAGGGTGAGGAGCCTAAAGAGCAACTCAGCACTTTTGGGCTCCTTGGGTGCCCAATTTTGGGAGGGGTGAGGAGCCTAATTTTGGAGGCAATCTTCATGAATATATTTGTGCCACCCCACAATGCAGTTTATTTGGCGAAAATCGGTTGATAAATGCGATTTTGGGCATCTCAGCACTTTTGGGCTCCTAGGGTGCCCAACTTTGGCAGGGTGAGGTACCTAATTTTGGTGGCACTCTTCAGGAATCTATTTGTTCTACCCCACAATGCAGTTTATTTGGCGAAAATCGGTTGATAAATGCGATTTTGAGCAACTCAGCACATTTGGGCTCCTAGGGTGCCCAATTTTCCGAGGGTGAGGTACCTAATTTTGGTGGCAATCTTCATGAATCTATTTGTGCCACCCCACAATGCAGTTTATTTGGCAAAAATCGGTTGATAAATACGATTTGGAGCAACTCAGCACTTTTGGGCTCCTTGGGTGCCCAATTTTGGGAAGGTGACGTACATAATTTTGGTGGCAATCTTCATGAATCTATATGTTTCACCCCACAATGCAGTTTATTTGGCGAAAATCGGTTGATAAATGCAATTTTGAGAGAACTCAGCACTTTTGGGCTCCTAGGGTGCCCAATTTTGGGAAGGTGAGGTGCCTAATTTTGGTGGCAATCTTCATGAATCTATTTGTGCCACCCCACAATGCAGTTTATTTGGCGAAAATCGGTTGATAAATGCGATTTTGAGCAACTCAGCTCATTTGGGCTCCTAGGGTGCCCAATTTTGGGAAGTTGAGGAGCCTAATTTTGGCGGCAATCTTCATGAATCTATTTGTGCCAACCCACAATGCAGTTTATTTGGCGAAAAACGGTTGATAAATGCCATTTTGAGCAACTCAGCACTTTTGGGCTCCTAGGGTGCCCAATTTTCGGAAGGGAGAGGAGCCTAATTTTGGTGGCCATCTTCAGGAATCTATTTGTGCCACCCCACAATGCAGTTTATTAGGTGAAAATCGGTCGGAAAATACGATTTAGAGCAACTCAGCACTTATGGGCTCCTAGGGTGCCCGGTTTTGGGAGGGTGAGGAGCCTAATTTTGGTGGCAATCTTCATGAATCTATTTGTGCCACCCCGCAATGCAGTTTATTTGGCGACAATCGGTTGATGTATGAGATTTAGAGCAACTCAGCACTTTTGGGCTCCTGGGGTGCCCAATTATGGGAAGTTGAGGAGCCTAATTTTGGTGGCAATCTTCATGAATCTATTTGTGCCACCCCACAATGCATTTTATTTGGCGAAAATCGGTTGATAAATGCGATTTTGAGGAACTCAGCAATTTTGGGCTCCTAGGGTGCCCAATTTTGGGAGGATGAGGTACCTAATTTGGGTGGCTATCTTCATGAATCTATTTGTGCCACCCCACAATGCAGTTTATTTGGCGAAAATCGGTTGATAAATGCGATTTTGAGCAACTCAGCACTTTTGGGCTCCTAGGGTGCCCAATTCTGAGAGGGTGAGGTACCTAATTTTGGTGGCAATCTTCATGAATCTATTTGTGCCACCCCACAATGCAGTTTATTTGGCGAAAATCGGTTGATAAATACGATTTAGAGCAACTCAGCACTTTTGGGCTCCTAGGGTGCCCAATTTTGGGAGGGTGAGGAGCCTAACTTTGGTGGCAATCTTCATGAATATATTTGTGCCACCCCACAATGCAGTTTATTTGGCGAAAATCGGTTGATAAATGCGATTTTGAGCAACTCAGCACTTTTGGACTCTTAGGGTGCCCAATTCTGAGAGGGTGAGTTACCTAATTTTGGTGGCAATCTTCATAAATCTATTTGTGCCACCCCACAATGCAGTATATTTGGCGAAAATCGGTTGATAAATACGATTTAGAGCAACTCAGCACTTTTGGGCTCCTTGGGTGCCCAATTTTGGGAGGGTGAGGAGCCTAAAGAGCAACTCAGCACTTTTGGGCTCCTTGGGTGCCCAATTTTGGGAGGGTGAGGAGCCTAATTTTGGAGGCAATCTTCATGAATATATTTGTGCCACCCCACAATGCAGTTTATTTGGCGAAAATCGGTTGATAAATGCGATTTTGGGCATCTCAGCACTTTTGGGCTCCTAGGGTGCCCAACTTTGGCAGGGTGAGGTACCTAATTTTGGTGGCACTCTTCAGGAATCTATTTGTTCCACCCCACAATGCAGTTTATTTGGCGAAAATCGGTTGATAAATGCGATTTTGAGCAACTCAGCACATTTGGGGTCCTAGGGTGCCCAATTCTCCGAGGGTGAGGTACCTAATTTCGGTGGCAATCTTCATGAATCTATTTGTGCCACCCCACAATGCAGTTTATTTGGCAAAAATCGGTTGATAAATACGATTTGGAGCAACTCAGCACTTTTGGGCTCCTTGGGTGCCCAATTTTGGGAAGGTGACGTACATAATTTTGGTGGCAATCTTCATGAATCTATATGTTTCACCCCACAATGCAGTTTATTTGGCGAAAATCGGTTGATAAATGCAATTTTGAGAGAACTCAGCACTTTTGGGCTCGTAGGGTACCCAATTTTGGGAAGGTGAGGTGCCTAATTTTGGTGGCAATCTTCATGAATCTATTTGTGCCACCCCACAATGCAGTTTATTTGGCGAAAATCGGTTGATAAATGCGATTTTGAGCAACTCAGCACATTTGGGCTCCTAGGGTGCCCAATTTTGAGAAGGTGAGGTACCTAATTTTGGTGGCAATCTTCATGAATCTATTTGTTCCACCCCACAATGCAGTTTATTTGGCGAAAATCGGTTGATAAATGCGATTTTGAGCAACTCAGCACATTTGGGCTCCTAGGGTGCCCAATTTTGGGAAGTTGAGGAGCTTAATTTTGGTGGCAATCTTCATGAATCTATTTGTGCCACCCCACAATGCAGTTTCTTTGGCGAAAATCGGTTGATAAATGCGATTTTGAGCAACTCAGCACTTTTGGGCTCCTAGGGAGCCCAATTTTGGGAGGGTGAGGTACCTACTTTTGGTGGCAATCTTCATGAATCTATTTGTGCCACCCCACAATGCAGTTTATTTGGCGAAAATCGGTTGATAAATGCGATTTTGAGCAACTCTGCACTTTTGGGCTCATAGGGTGCCCAATTCTGAGAGGGTGAGGTACCTACTTTTGATGGCAATCTTCATGAATATATTTGTGCCACCCCACAATGCAGTTTATTTGGCGAAAATCGGTTGCTAAATGCGATTTTGATTAACTCAGCACTTTTGGGCTCCTAGGGTGCCCAATTTTGGGAGGGTGAGGTACCTAATTTGGGTGGCAATCTTCATGAATCTATTTGTTCCACTCCCACAATGCAGTTTATTTAGCGAAAATCGGTTGATAAATGCGATTTTGAGCAACTCAGCACTTTTGGGCTCCTAGGGTGCCCAATTTTCGGAGGGTGAGGTCCCTAATTTTGGTGGCAATCTTCATGAATCTATTTGTGCCACCCCACAATGCAGTTTATTTGGCGAAAATCGGTTGCTAAATGCGATTTTGAGCAACTCAGCTCTTTTGGGCTCCTAGGGTGCCCAATTTTTGGAGGCTGAGGTACCTGATTCTGGTGGCAATCTTCATGAATCTATTTGTGCCACCCCACAATGCAGTTTATTTGGCAAAAATCGGTTGATAAATACGATTTGGAGCAACTCTGCACTTTTGGGCTCCTAGGGTGCCCAATTTTGGGAGGGTGAGGTACCTAATTTGGGTGGCAATCTTCATGAAGCTATGTGTGCCACCCCACAATGCAGTTTATTTGGCGATAATTGGTTGATAAATGCGATTTTGAGCAACTCAGCACGTTTGGGCTCTTAGTGTGCCCAATTTTTGGAGGGTGAGGTACCTAATTTTGGTAGCAATCTTCATGAATCTATTTGTGCCACCCCACAATGCAGTTTATTTGGCGAAAATCGGTTGATAAATGCGATTTTGAGCAACTCAGCTCATTTGGGCTCCTAGGGTGCCCAATTTTGGGAAGTTGAGGAGCCTAATTTTGGCGGCAATCTTCATGAATCTATTTGTGCCACCCCACAATGCAGTTTATTTGGCGAAAAACGGTTGATAAATGCCATTTTGAGCAACTCAGCACTTTTGGGCTCCTAGGGTGCCCAATTTTCGGAAGGGAGAGGAGCCTAATTTTGGTGGCCATCTTCAGGAATCTATTTGTGCCACCCCACAATGCAGTTTATTTGGCGAAAATCGGTCGGAAAATACGATTTAGAGCAACTCATCACTTATGGGCTCCTAGGGTGCCCGGTTTTGGGAGGGTGACGAGCCTAATTTGGGTGGCAATCTTCATGAATCTATTTGTGCCACCCCACAATGCAGTTTATTTGGCGACAATCGGTTGATGTATGAGATTTAGAGCAACTCAGCACTTTTGGGCTCCTAGGGTGCCCAATTATGGGAAGTTGAGGAGCCTAATTTTGGTGGCAATCTTCATGAATCTATTTGTGCCACCCCACAATGCATTTTATTTGGCGAAAATTGGTTGATAAATGCGATTTTGAGCAACTCAGCAATTTTGGGCTCCTAGGGTGCCCAATTTTGGGAGGATGAGGTACCTAATTTTGGTGGCAATCTTCATGAATCTATTTGTGCCACCCCACAATGCAGTTTATTTGGCGAAAATCGGTTGATAAATGCGATTTTGAGCAACTCAGCACTTTTGGGCTCCTAGGGTGCCCAATTCTGAGAGGGTGAGGTACCTAATTTTGGTGGCAATCTTCATGAATCTATTTGTGCCACCCCACAATGCAGTTTATTTGGCGAAAATCGGTTGATGAATACGATCTAGAGCAACTCAGCACTTTTGGGCTCCTAGGGTGCCCAATTTTGGGAGGGTGAGGAGCCTAACTTTGGTGGCAATCTTCATGAATATATTTGTGCCACCCCACAATGCAGTTTATTTGGCAAAAATCGGTTGATAAATGCGATTTTGAGCAACTCAGCACTTTTGGACTCTTAGGGTGCCCAATTCTGAGAGGGTGAGTTACCTAATTTTGGTGGCAATCTTCATGAATCTATTTGTGCCACCCCACAATGCAGTATATTTGGCGAAAATCGGTTGATAAATACGATTTAGAGCCACTCAGCACTTTTTGGCTCCTTGGGTGCCCAATTTTTGGAGGGTGAGGAGCCTAATTTTGGAGGCAATCTTCATGAGTATATTTGTGCCACCCCACAATGCAGTTTATTTGGCGAAAATCGGTTGATAAATGCGATTTTGGGCATCTCAGCACTTTTGGGCTCCTAGGGTGCCCAACTTTGGCAGGGTGAGGTACCTAATTTTGGTGGCACTCTTCAGGAATCTATTTGTTCCACCCCACAATGCAGTTTATTTGGCGAAAATCGGTTGATAAATGCGATTTTGAGCAACTCAGCACATTTGGGCTCCTAGGGTGCCCAATTTTCCGAGGGTGAGGTACCTAATTTTGGTGGCAATCTTCATGAATCTATTTGTGCCACCCCACAATGCAGTTTATTTGGCAAAAATCGGTTGATAAATACGATTTGGAGCAACTCAGCACTTTTGGGCTCCTTGGGTGCCCAATTTTGGGAAGGTGACGTACATAATTTTGGTGGCAATCTTCATGAATCTATATGTTTCACCCCACAATGCAGTTTATTTTGCGAAAATCGGTTGATAAATGCAATTTTGAGAGAACTCAGCACTTTTGGGCTCCTAGGGTGCCCAATTTTGGGAAGGTGAGGTGCCTAATTTTGGTGGCAATCTTCATGAATCTATTTGTGCCACCCCACAATGCAGTTTATTTGGCGAAAATCGGTTGATAAATGCGATTTTGAGCAACTCAGCACATTTGGGCTCCTAGGGTGCCCAATTTTGAGAAGGTGAGGTACCTAATTTTGGTGGCAATCTTCATGAATCTATTTGTTCCACCCCACAATGCAGTTTATTTGGCGAAAATCGGTTGATAAATGCGATTTTGAGCAACTCAGCACATTTGGGCTCCTAGGGTGCCCAATTTTGGGAAGTTGAGGAGCTTAATTTTGGTGGCAATCTTCATGAATCTATTTGTGCCACCCCACAATGCAGTTTCTTTGGCGAAAATCGGTTGATAAATGCGATTTTGAGCAACTCAGCACTTTTGGGCTCCTAGGGTGCCCAATTTTGGAAGGGTGAGGTACCTACTTTTGGTGGCAATCTTCATGAATCTATTTGTGCCACCCCACAATGCAGTTTATTTGGCGAAAATCGGTTGATAAATGCGATTTTGAGCAACTCTGCACTTTTGGGCTCATAGGGTGCCCAATTTTGGGAGGGTGAGGTACCTAATTTGGGTGGCAATCTTCATGAATCTATTTGTTCCACTCCCACAATGCAGTTTATTTGGCAAAAATCGGTTGATAAATACGATTTAGAGCAACTCAGCACTTTTGGGCTCCTAGGGTGCCCAATTTTCGGAGGGTGAGGTCCCTAATTTTGGTGGCAATCTTCATGAATCTATTTGTGCCACCCCACAATGCAGTTTATTTGGCGAAAATCGGTTGCTAAATGCGATTTTGAGCAACTCAGCACATTTGGGCTCCTAGGGTGCCCAATTTTGGGAAGTTGAGGAGCTTAATTTTGGTGGCAATCTTCATGAATCTATTTGTGCCACCCCACAGTTTATTTGGCGAAAATCGGTTGCTAAATGCGATTTTGAGCAACTCAGCACTTTTGGGCTCCTAGGGTGCCCAATTTTTGGAGGTTGAGATACCTAATTCTGGTGGCAATCTTCATGAATCTATTTGTGCCACCCCACAATGCAGTTTATTTGGCAAAAATCGGTTGATAAATACGATTTGGAGCAACTCTGCACTTTTGGGCTCCTAGGGTGCCCAATTTTGGGAGGGTGAGGTACCTAATTTTGGTGGCAATCTTCATGAATCTGTTTGTGCCACCCCACAATGCAGATTATTTGGCGAAAATCGGTTGATAAATGCGATTTTGAGCAACTCAGGACTTTTGGGCTCCTAGGGTGCCCAATTTTGGGAGGTTGAGGAGCCTAATTTTGGTGGCAATCTTCATGAATCTATTTGTGCCACCCCACAATGCAGTTTATTTGGCGATAATTGGTTGATAAATGCGATTTTGAGCAACTCAGCACATTTGGGCTCCTAGGGTGCCCAATTTTGGGAAGTTGAGGAGCTTAATTTTGGTGGCAATCTTCATGAATCTATTTGTTCCACCCCACAATGCAGTTTATTTGGCGAAAATCGGTTGATAAATGCGATTTTGAGCAACTCAGCACATTTGGGCTCCTAGGGTGCCCAATTTTGGGAAGTTGAGGAGCTTAATTTTGGTGGCAATCTTCATGAATCTATTTGTGCCACCCCACAATGCAGTTTCTTTGGCGAAAATCGGTTGATAAATGCGATTTTGAGCAACTCAGCACTTTTGGGCTCCTAGGGTGCCCAATTTTGGAAGGGTGAGGTACCTACTTTTGGTGGCAATCTTCATGAATCTATTTGTGCCACCCCACAATGCAGTTTATTTGGCGAAAATCGGTTGATAAATGCGATTTTGAGCAACTCTGCACTTTTGGGCTCATAGGGTGCCCAATTTTGGGAGGGTGAGGTACCTAATTTGGGTGGCAATCTTCATGAATCTATTTGTTCCACTCCCACAATGCAGTTTATTTGGCAAAAATCGGTTGATAAATACGATTTTGAGCAACTCAGCACTTTTGGGCTCCTAGGGTGCCCAATTTTCGGAGGGTGAGGTCCCTAATTTTGGTGGCAATCTTCATGAATCTATTTGTGCCACCCCACAATGCAGTTTATTTGGCGAAAATCGGTTGCTAAATGCGATTTTGAGCAACTCAGCACATTTGGGCTCCTAGGGTGCCCAATTTTGGGAAGTTGAGGAGCTTAATTTTGGTGGCAATCTTCATGAATCTATTTGTGCCACCCCACAATGCAGTTTATTTGGCGAAAATCGGTTGCTAAATGCGATTTTGAGCAACTCAGCACTTTTGGGCTCCTAGGGTGCCCAATTTTTGGAGGTTGAGATACCTAATTCTGGTGGCAATCTTCTTGAATCTATTTGTGCCACCCCACAATGCAGTTTATTTGGCAAAAATCGGTTGATAAATACGATTTGGAGCAACTCTGCACTTTTGGGCTCCTAGGGTGCCCAATTTTGGGAGGGTGAGGTACCTAATTTTGGTGGCAATCTTCATGAATCTGTTTGTGCCACCCCACAATGCAGATTATTTGGCGAAAATCGGTTGATAAATGCGATTTTGAGCAACTCAGGACTTTTGGGCTCCTAGGGTGCCCAATTTTGGGAGGTTGAGGAGCCTAATTTTGGTGGCAATCTTCATGAATCTATTTGTGCCACCCCACAATGCAGTTTATTTGGCGATAATTGGTTGATAAATGCGATTTTGAGCAACTCAGCACTTTTGGGCTCCTAGTGTGCCCAATTTTGGGAGGGTGAGGTACCTAATTTGGGTGGCAATCTTCATGAATCTATTTGTGCCACCCCACAATGCAGTTTATTTGGCGAAAATCGTTGATAAATTCGATTTGAGCAACTCAGCACTTTTGGGCTCCTAGGGTGCCCAATTTTGAGAGCTTGAGCAGCCTAATTTTGGTGGCAATCTTCATGAATCTATTTGTGCCACCCCACCATGCAGTTTATTTGGCGAAAATCGGTTGGTGGCGAATGTCGAATAAGGAACCGGGAATAAGTAACGGTTGTCACGTTCGTCAAAAACTTTTCATTTTGAAAATATCGGATCGAGGAATTATGTACCATATAAGCACGGTGTCGGGCTTTTCTCACTACCTGTGTTTTCTGGAACGACATCTCGCAAAATATTTCGGACCTCCACAACCAAACCTCACTTTCATTGGGTAATATTTGCCTCAGTCCTACGTATTCGAATCCGTCAGCGCTCTTCACAAAAATTCAAATTATTTTTCTTCCTTTTTTATTTTTTGCCTCAAAAACATAGCTTATGACTCCTCGGTGGATCCAGCTTGCTGGCCCCATTCCAATGAGGGTCATATAACTATGTTTCTTGAGAGAGAAACTGGAACTTTTTGTAGTTATTCAAGAATTTTTTACACGTGTTGTTTCTATGCGTGTCAGCTAAAGGGTTATAAGCAGGAGCGTAGTTGGCTTTTCGCCTGTGTAACAAGGGGCAAGACCAGGCATTTTTGACAGGCAAAAACAAGGGTCGCCAAACTTCAGATTCGATAATCAAATTTGTACAGTTTTGCTATCCAAAACGGGTTAATTATGGAAACTTCAATCTAAAACCTAATATTTAGCCAAAATATCAATAAGTCGATTTCTATTCCATTTAGCGAGGTTTTACCCCCCCCCCCCCCCCCGCACACACACACCTAAAAAAAAAAAAAACAGAATTTGACGGACGAGCTAAAAATGTTCCGACAATTTTTTTGAGGAGGTGTGACCGCGTCGTGTGGGCCATTCTCCGACTCCCGTTAACAAGCACGTGATGGTATATGACCTTAAACACCAAGAAATAAATAATTAAGCACGTGATGTGTGTGCTAAAAGGCTGAGATTTCGCTTCGCAGAATATGACAGTGAATAAACAAGTTTCTCTTTCCCTTTGTACGACTGGCATAGACAACATGTTTTGTGTGTACAGTAGTACCTCGGCGGAACATGTAAATCAGTAACCACATGTACTTCATCAACACTGCGTTTTCTATACTGTGGCCGATTTGAGATTGGGTTTCACGTCAGTCAGGGGTGGACGAACTCACTTGCCAAAACTAAACAGCTGATCCGTTCATTCACTCTGTATCAGAATGGGGGAAAGATTGTTCAGTTTTCAGACAGGTCACAAG
This sequence comes from Pictodentalium vernedei, assembly GCA_031216915.1. Lineage (NCBI taxonomy): Eukaryota > Metazoa > Mollusca > Scaphopoda > Dentaliida > Dentaliidae > Pictodentalium > Pictodentalium vernedei. Next base: position 573,202,235 of record CM062297.1, on the reverse strand, counting down.
AACACTTTCAAGCCTTTGGATTACGTGATATTCGGATTAACACTTCTAGTTTCGACATGCATTGGAATATTTTACGCCGTGAAAGACAGAAAAAAGCAAAGTACCAAGGACTTTTTGCTGGCAGGCGGGCAGATGCATTACATTCCAGTCGCCGTGTCACTAACGTGCAGTTTTATCTCAGCCATCACCCTCTTGGGCACGCCAGCCGAAATGTACAACTACAACACGATGTACATGTGGATGCTTTTGGTGTTTGTTTTTGTTATGTTTTTTGTGGCGCATGTGTATGTTCCAGTATTCTACAATCTCAAGCTCACAAGTGCGTATGACGTAAGTATTTATAGTGCACAAATGATTGCCAGTCATTATCAGGAAAATTGCGTAGATGACCCACCGATTGATTGATTTGATTTAGTAGTACAGCACGAATGCAATTACAAATACACACTCAAAAATCAGTTGAGTTAAAAATCAAACAAAATTAACTGTGTTGAGTGAATATGAACCCAATTGGGTTCATATTACTAGGCAGTCCTGACAATAGTGTGTTCGTCAGTAAAAGGGCAATTTATAGCCCTGGTGCAGTTAAGGTGGTTCTTTCTTTCAAGTCCGAAATCTATTAGATGGATCTGATACGTGAAACGTTTGAGCCGAATAAAGATATAGCGATGAGATATAAGAGCTACGGCCTACACTCTTAGCATACTAGATTGTTACAGTTAGAAGTTGCTAATCCCTGTTTGGTGAGTGGGTTAAACATGATTTGTAGCGACTGTGATCGCTCAGATCCCGACTGATTAATATTTCCAACTATTTCATCCAATATGGCATGTTTTGAATCTGACGTATAAAGTGGGAAAGGGGACAATACAGGGACGGACATTCCACCCACGATTTGTCTGGAATAATATAACAAAAACGAACCGGTCCACAAGTGTGTTTAACTCCCACGACACGGAAGCAAAATTGCAATCTTTCTTAACAAAGTATTCGAGTTCAAGTGAGGGCCTTCGTGAATTTTAAAAAAATAATTGACGATATTTCGGTACGTTGTTTGAAATATAAAAAGAACGCAAGTCCGAAGTCAAGAAAATGTAAACTACACAAACCCTGGTAGGATAGCGCCTGCTAAGAAATGAAAAAGAATATCATTTATCATGCGATCTCTGTTTCAAAAGTTTCACAGTGATCCATAGTGCGCGGCAGATATTACGCTCGCAAGCGAAAAAATAAGTTATTGTGATGAATTGACGGCAACATGCAGGGGCGTAAATCCAGGGGATGGGGTGGTGGGGGGTGGGGGGTGGGTTACACTCCCCCCTCCCCATTTTTTTTTTAGATCTTCTGTTCGCAGGGCAGCGTGTAGGACAGGCCGAAGTCCGTGGTGCCCTGCCTCTGCACGGTAAACACGGTCCGCGGCCCACGAAACTACTGCCATGCCAAGGAATTATTTTCCAGAATGTTTCCCTACCTAACAGAATAGAGCTGAACAGGTAGGGCACGTTGAGCACCTGATATATCATGGTCTTGTACAGTTTTCATCTCAGTCCATATATCCAGCTGCCCATGGAAAAGGAGGCCAAAGTATCCTTGTAAATTCAACAACTCTATTTAGAATATATGCATTTATCTTCCTGTATGGAGTGCCCTGCCTTACAGGACACCTGATAAGCACAGTATGGGGCGGTGTTGTGATATATAAATGCAGGGCAATATGCGCTGGCAGTAGGGCATAATGATGATATCCCCCCCCCCCCAATATTTTTCGGTAGTTACGGGCCTGGCAACGTGGTCTGGGATTTTTAATTTAAAAATACTTTACACTCGGAACATCGTCTGCTGCAGCTGCACGTGTGAAAAATGTAGAAAAATGAAGCGGTTTGCAAATCATTCCGTTAATCAGGCGCGTAGCCAGTATATCAAAGTTAAGGGGGCAGGGGTAATATCTAGGGATGGCTAGTTAAGCGATCTGAACGTAGCGACTATCCACCTGCGTAGGGGATAGCAGCTACGTTCAGATCGCTGAACTTCTAGGCCAAGAACGCCTAAACCCATTGACCCAAGTGCTAATCTTTCACTCTCTGTACAATGCACCAAGTTTTTTTAAGAAAATTACCTATACATCTACAAAGTACAACATCTCTTGAAAAAAATATATGTTGCCACATCAAATTTCAATTTCAATTTTGAATTTTCACTACTATCGTATGGCCTTGCACTGAATGACCTTGACACTTTTTTTTTTCATGCCTCGTGTTTTTGAGAGATTCTCACACATTCAGGCACAAAATTACAAACAAACTTTTTAATCCTTCCTAAAGTGGACACAGTTTTTTTTAATTAATGATTTCAAAGCCAACTGATATTGAATCAATCAGCCAGCCAATCAGTCCTATATAATCCTACTCACAACTTTGGGTGTCAAATGCTCCAAGACACGTGTTCACTAATTTGGGAGTTCATAACCATAGTATACGGACATCATCCGAGCCAGGTGCGGCGAGATGGGGGCGAGCACAAGAGGGGGCAACCACTGAGTCTGTTTGTGTCCATAAATTATAAGTTGTGAAAGGCATCAATAATTAGGCCAGATCACAGGTGTGTGTGGGGGGGGGGGGGCTGAAATTGTTTTAGGGGCGCCCCCCTCAGCTCCTCATGGCTACGCCACTGTCGTTGATGGCACAATTGCGAAATGGCCAACATCATTTCAAATATTTCGCATGGTAATGTCTGCCGTTAACATATGCTTCTGGAGCCGTAAACATAGAAGAAACTACGCGAGCTCTTATCCAATCAGAGGGCGAGCATTTTAGTCTTAATGGAACATGAAAGAATACTGAAACAGCGCAAAGTGCAATATAAAAAGAATATAATTCATAAATTGGATTTCCTTCATAGTTCTAACCCAAAAGGTTTTGGGGAAACAATTCACAAATTAAAAGATAAATTACACCATAAAGACGATATATCGTGATATGTCATTAAACAGCTGGAGGGAACAATATCTCTAATTGCGTAATCCTATACTATAATACAAACAGAGCAATTTGACGATGCGTTCAAATCTAATCTTTTGAACAAACTTTCTTATCAGGAACAATCAGCTTGGCTATTCAAATCTCTGGACTTCTAAATAACTATGGAAGGAACGTGTAAAACTATCTCGAAACTAAAGACTGATAAGTTAGAAGGTCTTGATGGGTTAACAAAAACGAAAAGCTTAAATCTGTCAATTCAAAATTTGCCCCATTATTCACTAAGCTCTTTAATGTTGTCCTTACTGGGGGCGATTTTCCAGCAAAATGATCGGAAGTTTTTATTGTTTCCATCCCCAAAATTCAGCATCCAAACAAGCCTGAAAAGTACCGGGGTATTACTATTACGGGAGCATTAGAAAATATACATTATATCTTAACAGAATGGCGCACTGCGTCTCTGTCGACCAGCGCTTGTCCAAGTGCTCTTCAAGTTGGATCCAGAAGAAGGCTATAAAATGTCTGACCATTTGGTGGTAATTGAAATCTAATACACAAAGCATTCCGAAGGAATACGAAAAATATTCGTCTGCTTTGTTGGCTTTAAAAATCATTCGACTGAGTTTGACGAGAGGGTCTGCTCTACAAACTCTAAATGCACTCTATAATTATTTGGGTTAAAAATTTACCCCAAATCAATTGGGTTCATATTCATTCAACCCAGTCGATTTGGGTTGATTTTTAACCTAACTGATTTTAGAGTGAGTAGGTGGAAATTTCTTCAACTCGGTTAAAGGAATGTTCACCCCCAACATGTTGCAAGTGAAATAGCATGGTAAACTGCCAGTTAAAGTTTCTAATTCGGAAGGCGTAATGCAAGGGAATAATTTGAGCCCTTTGTTGTTTAATCTTTTCGTTGACGATTTCCGCATGTATGTACAAACTGGCCGCCATGATTTACCTGCCACGTTGTCATACCTTGTTTGTAATACGCGGACAAAATTACTGTAAAAACATGTCAATAAGCAAATAACTAAAGTGCTTGGTTTCAATAGATCGAGAACAACTCTCTCGCTTTTGGAACGGAAGAGTGGCAAAATGTATCTTCTTGCAGACCTACATGTACTTAAGGCTATATTCCAAAGCGAATTGTTATAAAACACGATATGTAATAAAATTATTACAATTCGGTTTGAAAAGCCAGTTAATTTAACGCGATATGAATTAAAACTATTATTACAAACCGCGTTGAAATGCACTTGTCAACTCAATGCGATATGTAATAAAATATTTCAACTCGCGTTGAAGTGCGCATGTCAACGCAACGCGAAAAGTAATTAAATTATTAGAAGGACTGTTGAAGGGTGGAGCAAATAGGGCCAACCCACCTCCCTCCGCGTTGCATGCTCTTTCCCTATACTTCATAAAAGCCTTTGTGCTCCAACGCCGCCCACGCGACGCGAACGGGACTAACGATAGGCACGAGGCGCTAACGCAGAAATCATTGGATAACACGGCGAATTTTACACGGTTAACCACATTTACCCAGATCAGGATTAATCGAGTCCTTCGCAGGCCCTAAGGACACTGTGAATTCTAGGCCCATAACTGTAGAAAAGCCGAACATTTGCATATGTGAACTGGCTGTTATATATATTTTCATTCCAATATATACGCCTCCACCTTTTCGTAGGCCCCAAATCTTTCTTAAGCCTTAAATACTGCGCCTATTGTGCCCATTGGATAATACGGGCCCGCTTTCACCATCAGGTAAGTCAAACGTTCTCCATCTGTTACGGCGATCAAAAAAAAAAATAGCCGTCCAAGCGATCACAGGCTACGTCCTTTTCAGCCAGTGATGATTAATGTGTAACCCTTGATATTTTTAGTGACCTATTCGTCTCGTGAACTATTCAAATCAGGACTTCTAATTAACGACGACACACGGGCAGTTCATGTGACATGCCAGCGATGATCAGCCGCGAATGGCAAAAAAAACCCAAACATTTGACTCACATGATTTATTTTATGCAACTCGGATTAAATTATGAGCAAGTCTGGCCCCCAAATGCTACTATGGGTGCTATATGTCATGGAAGCTGAAAATTTCGGGGGAGGGAATGGAAGAGGAGGAACTGATGTCATGTCGCGGTACATTGAGGTTCCATGTGTGTTGTCATGGTAGTGTCTGAGCGACATGTTGTGACGTGATTGTCATGATGATGGACGGTGTCATGCTCATACGCAGCGAGTGTTGTTTGAGTGACACATATTCCCATCGTCCATCTTGTTTATTGGAGGCCGCCATCTTAGTTCCTATGGTGATACGCAATTACTATGTAACTGAAAGTCCTATAACAGGACAGGGGTGTGTTCTGATGGTATGTTCGATTCAATGGGAGTACCTCGAATTACCTGAAACAACCTGACAACTACCTAAAAATCCCGAAATTGGCTTTATTTGGCTCCAGAATCCCCGCGGTCTGCCAGACATCCCTGGTCTGTCCACTGTCACCTTAGAATTGGATCTAATCCCACTTTTCTCTGCTTTCGGCCATCAGATCGCCCATTCATAAAATGCCCGCCCACTGTCACATATTTGTCTGATTCGAGAGCCTGAATGGCTCCTTGATACAAATCCAAGAGTCAATTGATCAGTGACAGGTAATGTCTCGACGTTTCGATCCCATCGAGCAAATGAGTTATCGAGCAATTGCTCGAAAGAGTGACTCTTTGTACTACTCGAAATGAAATGGTTTCGCGCGCCGTCGCGCAGGAACGGTGTGCGGGCAAGCCCCTTTCGACCCTCTTCAGCTGTGTGATAAAGTCTAGTCTGGCCGTGATAGAGGATGAGGAGTTATGAGTACTCAGCGCCGCTTGTGTCGATTTTGTTTCTTTTTGAGAGGAGGTGGTTTAGATGGAGAGACCATTGCAGTTGGCGTTGTTGGTGGACTGCTTGATGATGACTGGCTTGGCTCATATGGTCTGGTTTTTGCCGAATCCGTGGTTGTTAAGTGTGGTGAGGAGGGAGTCGGAGGCTTTTGTTGTGTATGTGTCTCCGCCACTTCTTTGATTTTTCGGAGTAGCTGTTGTTGCAGACGGTCCATTTCCTTCATGTGGTTCTCCCTGTCCTTCTTCATCTGCTCCAGTCGTGTGTCCAGGTTCTGGCATTCTGGTTCCAAAGGAAGAGGCGAGTGAGGATCAGGCAGTTGCGAGAGGGCAGCTTCCATTTCCACGACAGTCTCCACAGACTCTTCCACATCCGACAACTCCGGCTGGGGAGCCAGCAGTAGGATGGGTCTGCCTGTGGGAGTAAGAAGGGAAATGGCGCATGCCTCTGGCTCTTTCTTTTCCTCGCTGTTCTCTCTCTTCTTCTCCAAAAATGCCTCCAAGCGTCGGGCATTCCTCCGCTTGGTGGACGGGTTCTTTCTTAGTTTTCTTTGTCTCTTTTCTGGGCCTCCAAACCCCTTTGGGGATCCTCTCACTAAAGGTACTGCCTCTACGCCTGGGGTGGTGTGGTGTTCTCTTTGGTAGTGGTGAATTCCAAAGTCAGGTAGACGCTCTCGCCCTTCTCCTGGACAGTCCAGGTGATGGGACAAGAGACGCCCAGAGCTGAAATGGTCTTCTGTAGTCTAGCCGGTAGATCTAGTGCTCCCATGTTATCTCAGTGGTCTTAATTGTCTCAGTTCAGATGTTCACACGCTGAACTCAGAGGTGTACTACTCATGTCCTTATCTGGGTATTTAGAGAATAAAGATAGTGGCGGTTTGTGGGCTGGTGTGGATTGATGTGGACTATTGCACAGATGTGGACTGATATTGACCGATATCGATTGGCCCTTAGTTACCAGATAGCCGGTGGTTTCGTAGCTTCTACTCTTAGACCACTGCTACCTCCTTGCTCATGGTCACAGCTACCTGTACCTGTGTGTTGGTTAACAAAGTGAGCGCAACACATACAGTACATGGGAACATACTTGAAAAATGTACTTATGTGATTGGACACAACATATAACACGTAAGCACATTCGGGAAAATGAGAATACTCTCGGTATAGTAATATAGTATTGGAGGATATATTTCACAGGATGGTCATCTGAGTATAAGTCTGAGTATAAGTTACGGGTGACAGCCAGGAACGCCGTGAGCACGGGGCATAGGAGGCAGCTGCCCACCCTGCCTTCTGGCCACGTGGGCGAGAGGGGCAGACAATGCCCTTCCCGGGTTCGTCACTCAGTTTCAATGATTTAATCTCGAAATAAAGCTAAAATACACCACAAATCCGTTCTAGGAGCTTTCAAAATTCAATGGGGGAGTTGGGGATGTTTAGGAGGAGGTGTCCCCCCTCTCATCGGGAGGGTGATACTCACCCATCTCGGGCCTTCGGCTTTCGAGACGCGCATGCTTCGGCATGCCATGGTGGGGCTGCTAGTGCGAGTACATCCCCCCCCCCCCCGGCCTGAAGTGCTTCCGGCGTCCCAGAGGATAGAGTGTACACAATGGTACCTGTGTACACGCCACATGCAGCATATGGACACACGCTGGATGTACCATATGTGTGTCTCAAAAATATATATATCACATATAAGAACATACGGGTATTTGTTTATGTTAGGATACTTATGACAGGGTGATGTAGTATTGAGGGATACCTTTTGGGGATACCCTTTGAGTAATAGTAATATTTGAGTTTATAAGTTTCGGGGGATAGCTTGTCCACAAAGTGTCCACTCAGGTCGACACTTGAGGGAATATTTTTTTTTATATAAAATGTACTTTTGTATCTTTAGCCTCCAGAAAACATTTCAAGGTTCGACGCTGGTCTTTTCAGTGCTATGTGCGCAGAGATGTAGATATTTGTTTCTTGATTGTTAGCCCTATATATCCCGATGAATTCTGTCTTTTGATTGGTCAGAACGCACAAATAGCCATGGTAAAAGGTGCGCCCAACATCCAAGGTAAATGGGAGGGTGCAACATCCAGGGTTTTGGGGCACGCGAAACATCAGGGGAATATGGTTTAAATGATGAAAGCTTTTCGCTTTCGCTCGCCACGACATAAAAATCAAACCAAAAAACCTGAAAATAGTAGCATGAATGGCTTTCGTGGGGGTGGGGTATATATCGTCCATACTACCAGGCATTACCCCCACAACCACTCCACAATACCACTTGACCTGCCATAGCGTACTACCTATACTAGTCATGGGATGACATAAAGCATTAAGTCGATTAGTAGTACCAATGGCTTTGGGGGGGGGGGGGGGGGCGAGATATATATCGCCCATACTATTCAGCGGTTCTGTACTAACAGGCATTACTCCCACACCCACCCCACAATACCACTTCACCTGCCATAACGTACTACCTATACCAGTAATAGAATAATACAAAGCAATCGGTTGGTTAATAATATCGAGGACTAACAGGGACCCACAGGGGTATATACCATGCATCCTATGCCCTCGTTCAAAACAAACGATTATAATACTGCCTGACCTAGCATTAAACTACCAATACCAGCCATAAGATAATACAAAGGATTCGGTAGGTTAATAGAACTAAGGGGGTAATACACCAAGAGATCATTCATCCTATACTGCAAATCTAAACCACCAAGGACTATCTCGCAATACAGCACTGGGCGACCATGCATTGTCCCCAGCCTCACAATACTACTTGACCAAGCTATAGCAGACATAGGATAATATGAAGTTCCATGGCTAATATTATACCAACATTGATATATACCAGTACTACCAGATCACCGATGGATGATATATGCTTCTGTGAAAATGCACAATGTGATACACTGTGCCCTAGCACATAGGCACATACGGGTATTTGAGGATACCTATGACCTGGTGTTGTATTATTTGAGGATACCTTTTATAAGATACATGCCGTGTGTACACATTACACTTAACACATAGGTACATGCTGAATGTGACTTATTGTTCCCTATCACATAGGCACATACGAGTATTTAAGGATACCTATGAATTGGTATTGTATTATTTGAGGATACCTTTCGAGGATGCCTTTTATAGGATACTTTTCATGTGTACACATTACAGGTAGCACATAGGCACATGCTGGGTGTGCCGATATGTGTTTATGTGAAAATGCACAATGTGACACATTGTGCATTAGTACATAGGCACATACGGGTATTTGAGGATATCTATTGTGCTGTATTATTTGAGGATACCTTTTATAGGATACTTGTCATGTGTACACATTACAGGTAGGACATAGGCACATGCTGTATGTGTCGATATGTGTTTATGTGAAAATGCACAATGTGACACATTGTGCTCTAGCACATAGGCACACACGGGTATTTGAGAATACCTTTTGTATTGTATTATTTGAGGATACCTTTTATAAGATACTAATTTGAGGATACTTGTTGTAGAAACCTTACATCCGGGTACTTCACGCTACATCTGGGTACTTTTGTTGTCTAGTTGATAAAAAACAATAAGATATAACATATCAATCATTTGTATTCGAGTATACATTTTATTAAGTTAAATGCTCCAGGCATCTTCTTCGTCTTTGTAATTCTTATGTCTTCTCTCGTGGGCTAACCATTTCATCTTTATATGGGTTGTACCTTCTTCTCATCGTCTGGTTAGGTTCTTGATAAAACACGTTCTCTCATTTAAAGCTAGCAGCTTGGCTTTGTTGGTTGCTTTATTTTCCTATCTGGCATCTTTCTTCTTTTTGGATTCCTCTTTCTTGTCTTTTAGCTGTTTCATAGTGGTAATTTTGTTCTTCATGGGATCTGGCATCATACTCTTGTCTTCAGGAAGTTTCGTAGTTTGAATGGTAACTTCAGCCTTCTGAACAGCATTCTTAGTTTCAGTAGGCTTCTTCGTACTTATAACTTCATTCTTTATTGAATCTGGTACCGTTTTCTTGTCTTCAGGCTGCTTCGTCGGGGTAACTTCATTCTTTATGGGACCTGACATTGCTCTCTTATCTTCAGGCTGTTTTGTAACTTCGTTCTTGTTTTGGTCCATCTTTAAATATTCAGTCTCTTGTTCAACATTTTAGTTTGAGTGGAAACATCAGTGAGTTCGTCTGTTTTTGTTCTCCTGTTTCCTAATCGGCCAGTATCCACACATCTTTGTTTCTTTCCACCAGCACATTTGTGTAGGTGAGATTTCTTCTCTTGGCTCCATCTACCACACGATTCACTCGGGCCAGTTCTTGAGAAGTAAGCTTTAATCCAGCATCATTCTTGAAGATCTGTATGTGTAAGTCATCTTTGAATCGGAGCACTGTTGTTGACACAGACATCTTTACACTTCGACGTTCAGAACGCAAATGAATTTATTTTCATGCGAACACTCCGTTTATTCTTTTTTTCTCTAGTCTTCTTCTTCTTCCCAATCTTCTACTGTGAATGAGTAGTTTGTCATAAGGTTGTCGAACAGAAATCTTCGCTTTTCCAAAGCATATTTCTGGGATTCTTCACAATGAAAGTCTCTTGAATTTTCTTGTGCATTGAGTCGTTGCAAAAATTCCTAATATACAGTAGGGTATTAATGTATTTCGCGCCAATGGATTCTCTGACAACACACTTTTGAAGTGCTAAATATGCTGTTTCAGCTGTATCTTCTTTATCCATTCCATCCTCGATATATTTGTTCAGGAGGTTTCCAAAATCTTCTTGGTGTTTGTCATAGGCACTTTGAACGAAAATTTCCATCATAGAAACGTCTTCTTCCTCTTCTTTTCATATCCCATATCTTCTGATAGTTCTGACGCCTCATCAGAATCAGAATCTCCTGACCAATTTCTTCGTGCAGATTGCATTGCGTCCGCTCTCTTCGGGGGTCATATTACAAATGACAAGTTTCTTACGAGCACGCCTTTTTTATAGGATATCGGACAATATATATACTGACGATGGGATTGATTAACTTTCCTAAAAGTCCTCCTTTCTGTATGGTCCGATTTTTTTCTGATAAGATAGTTTTCTCTTTGGTAAGGCAATGCTCCTAATCTGGTGTTTGTGTGAATTCAGCTGAGCTATCTCAGATTTAGTCAATGGTATGTTATAATTTAATAAATTCCTGGCACAGTCAAATATGCATTCTATCAAATCATCATTTGCTGTCCTGATCACGTTCTTAGATTCATATTGGTCAGTGTGTGATGAAAATCGCAAAGTATCGGAATTTTGGGCGAGTCTTTCAGTATTCTTTGATTTTTCCGATTGTCTCATTGGACAATACTCATCTTCGTGTCTCTTGCGTGTGAAGCTCATGGAGAATTTTTATCACAATATCTGCAACGATGAATTGACACGTCTTCACTCTTTCCTGGTGGTAGAACAAATGAGTATTTGGTGTTGGTACATCCTTTTTATACTTTTCTCGTGGCTAGGACTGGGATGATGAGCGTCGAGAGATAGCAACTCCTTCGTAATATACTTCTTGTTATATAGGTAGAAATTCCATCATCTGTCAGTAGCTTCAATACACGTTCGTAATTTTGCAGGTCAATTCAGCCAAATTCAGTGGAATCTTATTTTCAATCATGTTGGTAGCACATTTACACAAACGGGTAATCAAATCTTCATCAGCAGCGCGAAGAACGACATCGATTTCCTCCTTGTCAGCATCGAGCAAAAATTCTAGAAGTACTTTATTCTGGTCAATTATGAATCTAATGTATCTCTCTGCTCTTCTGTTCTTCTCGGACAGCAATGTTCTTCATGTCTCTTCCTATTGAACGGTCAGGAAAACATTTTGGCGCAATATCTGCATTGGAGCCGACGCTTGCGACAATGGTACTTCTCGTGTCTTAGGTATCCTCAAATACCCGTATGTGCTTGTGTGCTAGTGCATAATCTGTTACATTGTGCATTTTCACATAAGCACATATCGGCACATCCAGCATTTGCCTATGTGCTACCTGTAATGTGTACACGTGACAAGTATCCTATAAAAGGTATCCTCGAAAGGTAACCTCAGATAATACTATACCAGGTCATAGGTATCCTCAAATACTCGTATGAGCCTATGTGCTAGGGCACAATGTATCACATTGCGCATTTTCACAAAAGCACATATCGGCACATTCAGCAAGTGCCTATGTGCTACCTGTAATGTGTACACATGGCAATTGTCCTATAAAAGGTATCCTCGAAAGGTATCCACAAATAATACAATACCAAGCCATAGGTATCCTCAAATACCCGTATGTGCTTATGTGCTAGGGCACAATGTGTCACATTGTGCATTTTCACACAAGCATATATCGGTACATCCAGCATGTGCCTATGTGCTACATGTAATGTGTACAATAGAACATAAACACATCTAGGGCCGTCGGAATACTTTATAAGGAGACGGGGAAAGGCACAACATAGCTTGTAGATACATAATTAGAAACCGAGAATTTAGTGGGAAATCTGAGCCAAATGTAGAGTCTTGTGGGGTAATTGAATATACTCTAGTTCAATCGAACTTACCCCCGGGGGACCCCTCAGTACAATAACACTACGTGCTACTATTATAAGCCATGACATGGAGGTCCTAAAAGGATTCTTGAAGAATCTGCAGTAAATAAAGTCGTTTTTGGTGATTTGGAGGGATTGTCTGGTTTATTTGGATAATTCTACGAATCGGGTCAACTACTCCTGTACAAAGGAACACACCCTCCAAACATAGCCCCGTCCTATTGTAGGCTTTTGGGTAACATAGCGACCACGTACTACCATAGAAACCAAGATGGCGGCCTACAGTATACAAAATGGACGACGGAAACACGTATCATCCTAACAACACGCGCTGCGCATGCGCACTAACAACAGGTATCGCTATGGGGATGACGTCCCAAGATGGCCGCTCACGCGGGTTACCACGACAACACAACATGATGCAGCTGGGTTATGATGTCACATGAGATCCGGCATGAGATCCGGCAAACTATGCCTCAAAACCACATTACATACTACTAACGTTATCTCCGCCAACATATACGGTATATGGAGATCTATTATCTGGATGTCTCATTTAAACACCTCAACTGCGGCTCGGTGTTTAAAAAACCGACATCCAGGTATTAAATCTACATTCACCATACATGTTAGCGGGGATAACTTATAACAACAAACGACATTTCCAAAATAATATCTCAATCCTTTACCTAACGAATCGACCGTATTCACCCTCGTAATTTACAAATTGAGCAGTTGAAAATAAAATAAAAATTTCAAATCATTTCAACAAAGCCATATTACGTGACCCCTCTTGTCTAGCTCGTTCCAATGAGGGGATCATGTGATATGGTTTTATTGAATGTTTTGAAAAAATTGAAGAAAAAAATAATTAAGATAACAAATTGTGATAAGGTGTACGTTGGGGTTAGGGTTAACTGAAAATGTTCGTTGCTTGTCGCCTAAGCATAGCTTTTGATTCCCCATTGAAACGAGCTCGTTAGAATAGCGTTCGAAAGCTGGGTTTGAGGGGGGGGGGGGTGGCTAGAGGTGGTGAGAAATTGAAAAAATAATAAAATCCGAATGGCGATTTTTGTGAACAGCGCGCGGAGACTATACATGTATGTATTCATTACATATCATTGCCCATTATAAAGCTCGGCCGATATGGCTTCAAACGCGGCTGATATGTTGCGATCTCGGCCGATATATATGAACCAAGACAGAGTTGTGTCTTCTGATTTGTCGTTACTAGGCGCAGTCTATTCGTTCACACCGAAATCATTCACACTTATTCGTCGAATGAGTTTTGCATGATGGGAATTAATGATGGCAATAGATGAGGATTAGATGGATGAAGAGACGGAGGGAGAGAGGTATGCAGAAAATATTCAACGCAAACTAAGATTCAGAGTCGTAAGCGAAAATTCATCAAAGTGGGTGAAGAGGTAGTTCAGGTCTCCGACCGTAAGAGGGTTCCCCAGTGGGTCTCATGCTGATATGAAGTTACCTCGGGCTGATATCTCCGCTGATATGAAACTAACAAAGTAATAACTTCTAAATATCAGTGGTTACGTTAGGTGAAGAGTTAATTCTAAATGAGTGACACTCAAGCGCTGGTACTGAAGATGATAATTTTAAGAATTATAAAGACTCGACCAGTTCTTATGATGATGCACAACTGAATGAAATTCGGGCCGTTATGGGTGAAGTGGAGTATTGAATACTCTTCATCGCAACCCTTGCTACTGCGCATGTCCAGTGAGCTTGCGACCCTTATTTCCCACTCCCCAAGCCAATGTAGGAGTGGGAGAATTTGAATGAAGTCCCCAGTATAGCAATAACAGCGGTGTTTTGTGTTTATAAAATTGACCTCTAATTGAAGAACACTCAACTTGAACGGTGTTTTATAAATGTTTTGTTGGGAACGAATAAGATATCTTGTTCTGTTGGTCTCCTTGTCATATTTTGAGCAAGCATTCGTTTCTATTGGAAGGTGGTATGTGACCAAAATGTGTATCATTCCAGTGTCAGCTAACACTAACAAGCTCATTCGTTGACACGTTCAGATTACAACCTCAAATTAATTGATATATTTAGCATACAGCCTTTTGGTTGAAGGTAGAAAATAGCGGTTGATCCTGACACCTAATTCATAGTGTCATTAATTCAGGTCACGTAAGTGCTTGAACACAAAGCGAGCTGTAGAGTTGGAAAATATTAATCGAATGAGAATGAAAAATTATGTCACAACGTGTATGTGTCGTGGACTGTTTTGGGTGGTGTTAGAGTTTCCAGCGGGGGAAGAGCGTATGTCTCCGAGCTACACATATTTCAGATGCATCGCGTCTCGGTTGAACATAAGCTCCGAGACGCAAACCTCAGACCATGTTACCGGCAATCAGGGGTGTGATATTCGTATTCGGTATTCATTCGTGTTCAATACATTTTTTCAAGTATTTGGATGTATTCAGTATTCATGCTATTTTAAAGTATTTGTATTCGTTTTTGTATTCAAAAACAGTCAAATTTGAGGTGTATTCATGAATACGTTTGAATACTGTTTGAATACTTCTCTTATTTTTAATATATAGAGTTTTTTTCTTTAAAATTTGTGATTATCAATATCAGAGAATGGTCAAAAATTAAACTAGTGAATTTGAAGTGCCTGGTTTTTCAATATATTAAAATAAAATTTGAAAACATTAAATTAAAATATTTAATAATTGAATATATTCTTTTTATATCTGTAACAATATTTTTAACTGCAGCAGGCTAATTCACTGCAAAGGCTGATTGATAATAGCTTTTTGTCTTGACCTTCAAAGAAATGTTTTCTAGCAGATGATCAGGTGTAATATGGATTTATGATGAAGACAATGGTTAGATAAAAGATTAATTATTAAGATTATTCTTAGGACAAATGATGTCAGTCTGGCCGCTGTATCGATTCTTAATCCTTAAACAACTCCAATATCCAATTAACACCTATCTCATATTTTTCTGCAGTTCTAGTAGAAATAAGGTGAAGACTGATAGAGCTGAAATAAATAATATTATTGTGGCTAAATTACAACTTAATTCCAACAGTACAGTAATTGCATAATTGATTAAATGTAAACTCAGTTATCCATTAATTTACCCAATACAGTGTTCAGAACCAAAAATTATTATTACCTTGATGAGCTTGTTGCAGTGAAAGGTCATGGGCTATGTTTTTGGTAAAGCTGAAATATTGTTGTGGTTAAATTACAACTTAATTCCAGCAGTATAGGAATTGAATAATTGATTAAATGTAAACTAAGTTAACCCTTTGACGACAAAGTGTTCTGAAGAAGGAAAATTATTTTTTATTTTTTCATATTTTCATGTATATGGATGTCGTTGGAACGAGCTTGAAGAGCTGGTTCCAGAAGCATTGATATTTGTATGATTTTATTGACAATGTTCCAAGATATTCTAGGTTTTTTCAATTTAATTTACTATTATCCATTTGGTAGAAATTATTTAAAAAGTATTCAAGTATTCAAGTATATCTGTATTCATGAATACATTGTAAAGTATTTGTATTCATATTCAAATACATTTGGAATTTGTGTATTCATATTCGTATGCATACAGTTTCAAAGAAACGTTTTGTGCACGCACATGAGCGCAAGAAAATGCACATGAAACACTCTTATTTTGTGCGATCTCTTCGTATTGAAGCATGAACAACAAGAAACATTCTGTGAACAAAGTTGAATTTTTGTCACTAAAAGAAGATGAATGTCACATCTCAATGCATTGTGACTGGTGATTCACAAGAAATTAGTATTTCAAGTTTATTGGACAGGGTTCCTGGCTATGGAGGTTAATATCTACCATCGAGAAGAAGAAATCGAGAACACTTCCATCGCACACACGAACACCCCCCCTCCCCCCCCCCCCCCCCCCCAAAAAAAAGAAAAGAAAAAAAAGATTAGCTTTTTTGGGACGAATCGTTGCGGTACGAAACTCGACTTGGGACAAAACGCCCGTCCCGAGATGATTTTGCAAGGAACTCCCCCGGCACTATCTACAAGTGTTGTCATTGGTGGTTCTCGAACATTCTTTTTAAAGAATTTGAAGCTTATAGGATAGGTGGGGTGGCTATACTAATGGTGGTTAAGATCCCCATTCGGATAAAACTTGGAAACTACCCCACCCCTCAACACAAAATAAACAAAGCAGAATGCCTAAATGTAGGCTACAGGCATATCGCGAATTGGGGAACAATATTCACACAGACATCTCATCTACATGTAATATAATCTTGAATTTCTTCAGAACCGTATCCACAATTCTTTCAGCGCGGGCTACAGCCCACAGTTCTTTTTCAATCATCAACAAGTCCCATGTGCTTGTTCAGGATAATGTCTAGAGGAGAACATTCTATTGTCGTCACTGTCGGCTACCCGACATGTACGTTAGAACAGTCATCTTGGATTTCTTTAGCACGGGTTACAGATCGCATTTACGCATCAATTTTCTTGCAATTTGGTAGGCTAACTGAGAATTATGAGAAGATGATAATGTTGTATTTTGGGAACGGTTGACCGTTCATAATGGTCGCCACGTCAGCCATCTTGAATTTCTTCAAACCCCTGTGCATTTGTATTTATGCAAAGATGTCTTAGTGTGTAAGTAGATGAGAAGGTCATATGTTGGTCACGATTGGTCGCACTCAGTGGCTGCCACGACAACCATGTCGGATCCACCCATAATAGCCGCTACAACGGCCATCTTAGATTTCCTCAGCATAAGCCACAGGTCGCATTTGTGCTTCAATTTTGGTTTAATTTGACAGATAGACGTCACAGCAACGATCTTGGATTTCATCTGAACGTTCTGTAGGTCGCATTTATGCATCAGTTCTCCTGAAACTTATATAGGCCTATGGGAAGAAGATTAGAATAGCCTATGCTGGTGCCAGTAGACAGCACACAGTGGCTGTTATAGCAGCAATTTTGGGTTTCTTCAGCACGCATTACAGGTTGTATTTATGCATATGATATTGAAATTTGGCAGGATTACTTATTAATAATAATAACTCTTTGGCCAGCCGCTGGTGTGTGTCATACGAGAAGACTTTGCTTATCCCTGTGTAGTGTTTGGTCCGAATATTCGAATATTCGCTTGAATAGCAAATGCTGTCGAATATTCGAATTTGTTTTTGGCTATTTGAATATTTGATGTTCAACCATACACAGAAATGAAGGTTTTAGTTTCATGCAGTTGTCCCTCTACAATATGCAGTATGTCGATCAGTGAAACTGTGCACTCCTGTAATATCATTTTTTCCGTAAAAGGTCAAGCGCAGAGTGATGTACAACGATACACATGTCAAAACATTAGACAGGAGAATGCACTGTGTTTAGTGTCATTGACTACTCTACTGTCAACTATTGAGCGGCCTAGAATTATGTACAATATGTGCCATGTAGATACATGTCCCCCTGTACAACAAGCATTAACCCGGTGAATGTGGACGTCTGCAATTATTCCGACTGATTCCTGTTTGTTTCTATTCCGCTTTATATATTGAAAGACTTGTATCATTCTTTGACAAAGATGGCATAGGGTCATAAGAAATCAGACATTTGGGCACATTTCACGCTAGACAAACAAAAGAAAGGATTTACATGCAACGCTAACCCCGAACATATTTTAAAGTGTTGTGGACAACTACAAATCTGTGGAACCACATTAGAACACGTTTACACCGATACCACAGCGGATGGCTCTTCAACAAATAGTCTCACGACATACTTTACACGTGTTCCTTCTCAAACTTTTACACAGAAATATGGATGCACCTCAGAGGAACAGAAAAACATATCCAGCATGCTGAAATAGTTTATTGCCAAACATTACAAACCCTTCAAGGTTGTCGAAAACGAACAAACGAACGAAAGATCTCGTGACTGCACTGAACCAATCACACGTGATTCCGTCGTCAAAAACCATGAAGCAGAGCAGGGAGACATGTTATTCAGATTTGCGAAAAACAATACCCGACTCATTCACAAAGCCAGGAAACCAGATATGTGCCCTAACTACAGACAATTGGACATCTGGTTGGCAAGATTCCGATATGAGTGTGACAGCATCCGTGATCGATGAAAACAGGGAGATGTCATCTAAATGTTTGGAAGTAAAATCTTGTTCTGGTTCACATACTGTAGAAAACCTAATACAGCACCTTAGTGATACCATACGGGAGTAGGGGATATCTCTGCCTGAGGTGGCAGTCAAACGCGACAGTGGAGCGAACATAAAGAAACATCAACAGAAACTGACTTCCTCCTCCACACAAGTTGTTTCGTTCATGTCCTGCAATGCGTCATACAGAGGGGGATTGGCCGTATGGTCCTCCGGGAAAAGTACCGATGGGGTCCATGCTGGATGGCCCCTGCGGCCCCCAAAATTGATGCAGCCCAACACCTGTTGTTGCCTGAAATTTCCCAACAGGGGAAATGGATCTGATTGCATATTTATTTATTTTTAAGGTTTAACGACACATTAACAGCCAAGGTCATATCGTGTCGGTGACAGTTTTACGAGTGGAGGAAGCTGGAGTACCTGGAGAGAACCACCGAGCAACGACGAGCAGCTGCCAGCTCCCCAACATCGTGACTCTGCACTGCAGCACAGACAGGGTTAGATTGGTTGAAGACATACGTACCATCGACGTGCAGTACGCCTTAGTACACGGCGTCATCGTGCCCCCATGTGGACAATCGGAGTGAAGTTCCTTGCTCATGGACACAACGCGGGAGTCCGAATCGATCGCTCAGACGGTCACCCATCCGAGGACTAATCGGGCTCGACGTTGCTTAACTTCGGTGATCTGACGAGAACCGGTTACCGCAACGCCACCGCCCCATCTGATTGCATAGAATGCCTGTATATTGAAATGTTCTCTATGAGGACTGCCAATGGCAGTCCTCAAAGAGAACATTTCGGTATACCAGCAGTTTAGTCTTCCACTGATAACTTAGATGCAAGGAAACAGCGTTCTTTTAATCTGAAAAATCAGTTTTTTTTCCCATTGGGTCGAACTATGGTCGGTCCGATGGGTACGCGTACTCCACCGCCTGTTAATACCATTCTTGTAGAATGAGTGATGAAGATGATACAAAAATGCCATCAAAATATCTTCTGTTTTAACTGCCATTGATCACACAGATGCAAGGAAGCAGCGTTCGTTCAGTTCGAAAAATCAAAATTTTCTTCGGGGGCGAGATCCGCCATGGTTCATTTCCCGATAAATTCTCTTGGCCCAATCGTTCCCTGGCGCCATAATTGAAAGGAATCGCACAGAAAGATGCAGCTACAGTTCTAACAACTGCTAAAAAGGTTGTAACTCATTTCCATTATTCCCCACTTGAGACAGAGCACCTTAAGAACTCGGAACGTGATAAACAGAAAACTAAAACAAGTATTCCCAACAAGATGGGGAAGCACATATGAGATGTTGAGTCGTCTTATTGCCATCATGAAAAAGCCGGTCACAAGCATTTTAATGGACAGCAAGAAGATGGAAGTACATGAACTCGTACCATCCCCGGGGTTTGGGGTTCAGGCATCAGCGCTTTGCAGGGCACTGGAGACGCTGAATGTAACATCTACCGCGATGGGAGATGAAAAATCATGTTCCATTTCTTCGATAGAAATGCAGTGGTTATGAACCTGCTGACCTACGTTATGAAGCCAGGTGACACAGATCCCGCCTTTATAAAAGACGCCAAGACGCTTTTTTTTTCAGCCTGTCCGGAACAGCGTCTGGACGACGACGGCATTTGCGAGACGATGCAGATCGCAGCTGTTCTGGGCCAAAGTATGAAGGATCTTCCTTTTGTTATCGTAGAATTTCGCAAGCAAGCACACGAACCTGTCCGTTCGAACGCTAAAGAGTTAAAAAAATAAAATATAAGTTGAAAAAAAAGATAACAAATCAGTGTGTAAACATATCTGCTTTATTACTATTAACCAGGAGTTATATATTACGTATACGCATGTGTATTCCGTAACAAAAGGTACGTCATATTTTATACTATTTTCTTCTTGAATTTTTCAACTATTCGAATGTTATTCGTTAAGTTCGACGAATATTCGAAATCAAAATTGGCCGAATACCTTACACTATCCCTGTGCCCCAAATACCGTCCACCCTTCCCTCCTCCCATCAGCTAGAAACGTACCGAACTAGTTAATGCTATCCCGTACTTCTTTTTTCGCAAGTGCACTGATCTGCACAAGGGAGCTCTCCCTTGTATCGCCCAGTAACCACACTCGAAAATCAATTGTGTTAAAAATCAACCCAAATCAACTGGGTTGAGTGAATATGAACCCAAATGGGTTCGTATTCATTCGACCCAGTAGATTTGAGGTGATTTTTAACTCTATTGATTTTAGAGTGCACATCCTTCATCCGCCCATTCTATTTCTTCATTCTACTCCTTGTGATTTCAAATTCGTATTTTGGACATTCTAAGAGAAAGTGCTCCAGGGTATCCATTACTCCCATATTCCTCATTTAGTACTCCTTGTCAATTTCCCCCATAAGGTCCATAACTTCAACCTCAGTTTGAACAGCAGGGAACCCCCTGAAGATTCCACCCAGGTACTCCTCAAATACGGCTTATCCTTATCACGCAGTCCACCCAAAGACCTCATAACTCCCACCCGTTCTCGCCAACTTCGATTACAATCCTCTCTCATTCTCTCCCTGATGAGTCTTTTACCTTGAACTACTCCCCCCCCCCCCCCTCCCCACCTTCCAGATCAGAGACCCTCGATAGCGTTCCATTAAATCTTGCACTTGCCCAGCCCACTCCGTCTTGATCTTGAAATCTCAAATATTCCGAAACGTTAGATTTCACCACCGGCGGCCGGGGACATTAACCAAATAGTTCAGGTAACACAGTTTCATCAAGTCGATCCTGTCCTTGATCCTCATCCACCAAAGCTCTCGCGTGGCTGTGTCCTGTGCTGCCGAGTTGCGTATTATTATGATGAATAATTGAGAATACCATATTTCACTCATGGTTGGCTGTGACAGCCATCTTCGGCGCACACTTCAGCTGCATGACCTAGCATAATGAGTAGATGAGAATGTCATATTTCATCACTGTCAGCTGCCTAGAATGGCTTCCATGGCTCAGTTCTTTTCTTTTAATTTTTTTTTCAAATAGATAAGACAAAGTCAATAATTTTACACAATTTACTTAAATGCAAACTAAGTTAGGTAAGTATGACGTCAATCTCATAACCCTTTGGACCCCTCCATGCCAGTTCAATGGAAGGAATCGTTCATTATTTGGTGGTGAACCAATTAATATTTTCAACGTGCACGCTTGAAAATATTGATTGGTTTACCCCACACATTCTCTTGTATCCACCTTACTTTATGACAATGTTGCGTATCATCTTTCGGGCAGGAAAAGCGTTTTCTCGGATTCAAAGGTTTAATGCTGCATAAAGTCAAAGTAATCTACAGCGTCGTTGACACTTTCATGATCTGTATTTCACTCCCAAATACATATTGGTACTGTTTACTTTACGTGTAATATTCCCAATCGTGAATATTATAGGTGGTAGTATTTTAGTAAGTGTGTAACGCGCTATAGACAGAAAATCACATACTTGAATAGTGAGTACCTCAAAGATTCTCGTGTGTTGTAATCAATTATTATCAATTCATTGTCCACTGCAATCATATTGATACTAATTTACGTATCCTGTAAGGGAGCATAACAAACTTGAAACAGATATGGTAAAGCGTAGCCGCTCGCTAATGGCTATTTTTAGTCATTAGCGCGAGCAGACCGGCTAGCACGCGCTGACGTTCTGCGCATGACGTCATTTCGTATTCCTGGAAATCTGTTTACATAAATTTGCCCTAACGAGTTTACCTTTCATTGGTGTTGATTGAGATAAATATAAAGTGTTCTGCCTAAAATTGCTTAATAAATAGTGTTTCACATTGATTCTTTCCACGAAATAATATAAATCCAAAAGGGGCCAAAATCGTTCTTATAATTTCTAAGTATTGATAATAATAATAATAATAACAAGAATATCTCAGGCGTCGTTTGGCTCCGTTACTGGATATCCATCTGTGGTTAGCAGCTACACACACATTAGCGGGGCCGCTAATGTCTGCTAGGCTGCTAATCACAGATGACGGCCCAGTAATGGAGCCCAACACCCTCGAAAATCATGTTATTGTATAAATACTGCACCTTTGGCAGGCCCTGGCATTCTTAAAAATGCAGGAAGGCTATAAATGACTCTCCTCACATGGCCTAGGGGAGCGATTAGCTCTCCTCAAGCTCACAAAAGCTAAAAGTGGCAAAATGAAGTTGTACTATTAATGAATTTTGCCTTGTGGGCTTTGTATATTTTATTTGGTGCTGCAAGGCTCGGATGTGTGGGGAGGGGCAGTGTGGCCATATTGCAGAGATCACTAACATAGCCGAGGTCTGAAAACCTGTGGGTTTTAGGAATAGGTTGTTGGGGTAATCATTATTTTCTAAAGCTGAGAGGGCTATTTTTTGCGCTCCTCAATTTTTTTAAGGCGAGCAGTAGGCGAGCGAATAAATCGTTCCCCTGAAAATGTCAGGCCTGCTTTGGTATTTAAATTTAGCAATCCATGATTATTATTATTTACTGATGTTTAAGGTCACATATTTATGCACAATGGCTAATCATGACCGTGACAGTTTTACGGGTGGAGGAAGCCGGAGTACCCGGAGAGAACCACCGAGCAATGACGAGCAGCTGCCAGCTCCCCAACATCGTAACTCCGCACTGCAGCACAGGCAGGGTTAGATTGGTTGAAGACATGCGCACCATCAACGTGCAGTACGCCTTAGTACACGGCGTCCATCGTGCCCCCACATGGGCAATGGGGGTGAAGTGTCTTGCCCAAGGACACAACGCGGTCGCCGCAGGTGGGATTCGAACCGAGGACCTCTCGGCTTGCAGCCTGCACCTCTACCAACTGAGCCACCGCGCCCCCTAAGCAATCCATGAATTTTTAACTACTGGGCATGAATGTATGACACAAATGAGTGAGTTTCAGGCAAGATGCGGGAGGGTTGACAGGTATGGTGGGCGGATGAGTGAGTGAGTGTTGAAGGTGTTCGAACATTGTCTCTGGGTCAGGAATACTTTGTTCGAACATTGTCTCTGGGTCAGGAGTACTCAGAATTTATAAACTCTGTAATATTTGTTAAAACACACGGTGTTGTGAAGTACCTTCGAATTCATTCTCAACATTTGTGAAAGTGTAAACAATACTAGAGAAACAGAATTTACTGCATCCAGTAAATTCAAGTCTGTGTGAAAAGGGTTAAAGTATCAGGAATAAACTCTACAGAAAGAGAATTTATGGAGGCTAATTTTCTGGAGTAAAATATTTTTTAACAAATCAGAAATGGGTTTTCCTTAACAGTATTTACAGATATTCATACAGGAATCAGAAACAATTTTTATAAGAAACCAGAAAAGGCATATATGTGACCAGCATTCAAAGGGTTCGATACACGAATCAGAAATGAAAAATTTTTGGCTCTGCCCACTAATTTGAGTGATGAAATACATTTCATAAACTTTAGAAATACATTAAGGTGTAAATGCATTTCTCAGTCATTCTTAATAATATGCACTTGATGACCCCATTCAGGTGGACCATATATTGAATCTCCAGCAATTTTTAACTCAGTCGGTGTAGTTCCATGTCTACATCTACATTGAAGAATGAGCGCAACCCACTTTGAAATAATGGCTCCACCAACTTCAGATCTGTCATTCAGATCGAACGGGTGCAAAAAACATAGATGAGTGCAAACTGGATATTGTTAACCAGCATGCCAAAATGCATAGAGATAGGACGATGCGTATTTGAGTTGTCGCGCTGACAAAGGGTGCATAGACTCTATATCGGAGATATTGTCATAAAAACCTTAAAAACCCCAGAGCTCATTTGAAGGCCTACTCTTAAAAGGGCATCTAGTGACCTAAACAAGGCATACATAAAACTAGAACTTCTCTAATAAATTAATTTTAAACAGTCATAGCACTAATTACAGTTAACAGTACAGTCAACTATGTCAGTATTGCATCTTTTACCGGTATCCTGACAGTATTATGATAGGTTTCAATAACAAATCTTCAGTGTAGTTTTACAATTACATGTACACTGGAATTCTTCATGATCAAGTTGTTTGTTTTTATATTAACTTGGTTTGGGAATTAATTCTGTACAATGAGATTAAATAAACAGATCATGTTATTGTATGAGACAGTCACAGCTTACTCCCTAACTGCTTTTTGTGAAATTCTTTCATGGAGAAAATATTCATGCAGGAATCAGAACAATTTTTTCTAAGAAACCCGAAAAGGCATATATGTGCACACCATTTATAGGGTTCGATCAAGGTATCAGAAATTGGCATTACAGCCGCTGCCATTTGAATGAAGAGATACACGTATAAACTTCAGAATTGCATTAATTGGTATAAAGTGACTTTCCTAATAGGTCGCAAAAAATATGCATTCAAAGACCTCTCTTGACCGCATAGAGGTGGACCACATTTTGAACCTCCAGCAAGTTTCAACTCATTTGGTGTAGGTAGTATTTCTATAGGTCACACCAAGCCTGAAGTATGAGCAAAAACTACTTTATAACTAAGAAACCCCGGCCATGGTGTGTGGCACATCCTCCCATGGTCCTTTATAATTGTGTGAAGTTTGATGACTGTCTTCGAGTTATTGGCTCGGGCACACACACACACACATGGACACACACACTGACGGACACAAGCATACTTCAGTCACTATATGCCACCCGACTTTAGTCAGGGGGGGGGGGGGCATAAAAAGAAATCTTTGAGTCCCAGAGTGGGTCTGACTGAACCCAAAATATTTGTTCTCATAGCACAGTGATAAAGGCACCCAAATACACTCATTCCAGTCACAAGGTGATAACAAAGGTACCCCAAGAAGTTTTGTGAAGATCGGTTCATAAATACAGACTCTAGCCCGAGCCGTATTAACATATGCGCTTACTGTGTATAAGTAACACTGAACAAATCAAAGTTCATCCAATTTGCATAATTTCTGCACGAGAAAAAAAACGTATTATATGTGATGTATTCCATGTTACTAAACATTCCTACAAAAATGTATTCAAATCAGAACTTTCATACAGAAGTTCTGTACAAAAAACTGATTGCACTAACTTTGGTACAAAATGGCTGCTGGCGGCTATATTGAATTTTGGACCGCACCCCAAAACACTCGCTCTCATACCACGATGATAACAAAAGGTACCCAAGAAGTTTCGTAAAGATCGGTTCATAAATACAGCCTCCAGCCTGTGCCGTATAGAAGTTGTGTACAAAAAAAATTGATTGGATCTAATTTCGGTACAAAATGGCCAGTGGCAGCCATCTTGAATTTTGGACCGCACCCAGAAACACTTGTTATCGTCCCAAGGTGATAACAAAGGTACCCAAGAAGTTTTGTGAAGATCGGTTCATAAATTCAGCCTCCCGCCCGAGTCGAATTGACACGTGCACTTACTGTGTATTAGTAGCACTGAATAAATCAAAAGTTCATCAAATTTGCATAATTTCTGCTTGAGAAAAACAAACCCGTACTTTTTGTGATGTATCCCATGGTACTAAAAATTCATACAAAAATTTATTCAAATCAGAACTTTCATACATAAGTTCTGTACAAAAAACTGATGCACTAACTAAAGTATAAAATGGCTGCTGGTGGCCATCTTGAATTTCGGACTGCACCCAAAACCACTCGTTCTCGTCTCACGGTGATAACAAAGGTACCCAAGAAGTTTCGTAAAGATCAGTTCATAAATACAGCCTCTAGCCCGAGCCGTATTGGCATTTGCAGTTACAGTGCTGAAAGTAACATTAAATAGATCAAAGTTAGTCTAATTGGTATAATTTATGTACGAGGAATACGAACCGTATTATATGTGATGTATCCCACGGTACTAAACATTCACACAAAAAATTATTCAAATCAGCGCTTTCATATGGAAGTTCGGCGCAAAAATCTGATTGCACCTAATTTTGAACAAAATGGCTGCCAGCGGCCATCTTGAATTTCAGAACGGACCCCAAAACACTTGTTCTCGTCCCACGGTGATAACAAAGGTACCCAAGAAGTTTCGTAACGATCGGTTCATAAATACGGCCTCTTGCCCGAGCCGTATTGGTATTTGCACCTACAGTGCTGAAAATAACACTAATTAAATCAAAAGTTAGTCTAATTTGCATAATTTACACACGAGAAAAAAAACGTGTTATATGTGATGTATTCCATGGTAATGAACATTCATACAAAAAATTATTCAAATCAGAGCTTTCATATGGAAGTTCTGCGCCAACAAAAATCTGATTGCACCTAATTTTGTACAGAATGGCTGCCAGTGGCCATCTTGAATTTCGGACCGGGCCCCAAAACATTTGTTCTCGCTTCAACAAAGGTACATAAGCACACATCTGGAAAATGTAGAAACATCCTGTGAAATAAAAAAGTAATACATTGAAAATTACAAGAGGCCTCATGGGGCCTGAAGCGCTCATCTTGAACAGAACACAATTTAAACATAGTCCAAGAATGAGCACATTAAACAAGCCATCTCCATAGGCTACACTCTCAATTCTTGAGTCCCTCAGGGGTAACAAAAATAATACGGGCATCATGCCTTTTCTTCAGTTGATCATAAAGTAAAATGTTGAGCTCCCCAATGAAGCCCCTTGATACAACCTTTGTGGATTAATCTTAGTTACACACCTCTAGAGGGTACTGAATACAAAATTTTTAATTCTTCAGCAAAATGGCCAATTCCGGCTCCATAGGGAGCCCAAATATTAACCCAAGCTCTCGATTTGAACACAGTTGAATCTGACATCCCTAGAGATGTTGTGTGCCAAATATGAAAGCATTCTTACTGTTGGATCTGAAGAAGAGAAATTTTAAAGAAATTTCTTCATATTGCATCAAGTTAAAATTTGGGCTACAATAGCGAGCCCAAATATTAACCTATGGATCCGATTTGAACTAACTTGAATCCCCCCCCCCCCTTCCCCTAGAGATGTTTTCCAAATATGAAAGCATTCTGACTAGTGGATCTGAAGAAGAAGATTTTTGAAGAAATCCCCTTATATTGTACTAAGTTAAATTTCAGGTTCCCATATGGAGCCCAAATATTAACTCAGGCACTCGAATTGATCAAACTGGAATCTGCCCCCCCCCCCCCCTTCCTGGAGATGTTGTATACTAAATATGAAAGCATTCCGACTGGTGGATCTGAAGAAGATTTTTAAAGAAAATTCCTCATATTGCACTAAGTAAAAAAATTGGGCTACCTTAGCGAGCCCAAATATATACCTATGGATCTGATTTGAACAAACTTGAGTCTGACCCCTATGTTGCATACCAAATATGAAAGCATTCTGACTAGTGGCTCTGAAGAAGAAGATTTTTTTTAAATTACCGCCCCCACCCACCCCCCCTACCCCTCATACTGAACAAAGTTAAAATTTGGGCTTCTGTAGGAAGCCCAAATATCAACCTAGGGACTTGGTTTGAACAATCTTGAATCTGACCCTCGTAACAATGATGCATGATGCATACCAAACATTAAGAGAAAGAGATTCTGACTGGTGGTTCTGAAGAAGAAGATTTTTAAAGAATATTCCCCATATAACCCTATGTTCCTATAGTGAGCCCAAATATGAATCAATGAGCTTTTTTTATTTCAACAAACTTGCATCTGACCCCCCTATGAATGCGGTATACCAAATATCAAAAAATTCTGCTGATTGGTTCTGGAGAAAATGATTTTTTTTAATTTTTGCAAATATGCTGACTCAGCACTTTTTTCGATGCCTATTACAGAACACCCTAATATAACCGATTGCAATTTTTTAACCATTCAATTCTACTGGTCCTAAGGATACTTCAAACCAAATAACAGCTCTCTGTTCCGTGTGGTTTGTGAAATATGGACATTTGAAAATATTTCTAATTTTAGCTCCCAGGGTTCCCATGGGGATGCGGGAATTTTTTTTTCTGCATGGGTCAAGTACTTATGACCCAATAATACCACATACCAAATTTGGTTCATACCGGACCATCGGTTAAGAAAATAGAAATTTTGGGCGGGGTCAAAAATCTTATGCCTCCCATTACAAAGCCAAATATTGCTTCACGAACTTCGTTTGAAAAAAGTTGATTCTACTCCCCAAAAGGAAGTTCCATAGCAAATGTCAAGTCATTGTACACACTGGTTCTTGAGAAGAAGTTTTTAAAAAATTTTTGGAGCATTTTTCCCACTCCCTTCCTATGGGTCTGGGCATGTTGAGTTGAACAAAAGTGCCATGGCCCTTTGGAATTATCACTCACACAAACTTTCCCTTGAATTGGCCCAGTGGCTTTGGAGGAGAAGACCAAAAAATGGTGTTGACGCACGGCGGACGACGGACAGAGTGGGATGAAATTAGCTCAGCTTGACTTTGTCAAGATGAGCTAATAAGAGAGGTTAGACGGACAAACAATATACCCTATATGCAGAAAGAAAGAGGGAAAGACAGAGGTAAAACAATATGGCCCCTGACTATTCGTTGTGGGCATAACAAGGACATACGTCAATTGTAACCAGCCCGTCCAAGGAAGCCACTGGAAATTCTGAGAAGATGTTCTATCCCCCTCGACAGTTTAGTATCTTTCTTGAGTCCTGTGACCGGGTGAAAACACCGTGGATGTACCCATAAGGGAAGTCACAAATCTGCCAAGGGTTAAACGTTTATGAATAATAACAAGATATAAAATTAGAAGGGTGGTTGGTACTGCCGGCAGGTCATAAAAAGTATACATTCCATTACATGTACAGTAGATTGTGGAGAGAGTTTTTGGAGTAGCGACTTGAAATTTTCAACGTTCGTTCTAGAAGCTCTGCCCAACTCGACCTGTGCCTGAAAAATCCAACAACCGAGCGCATAGCCCGTGGGAGCCTCACGCGCATGCGCATACGCTCTTTTCGAATTAGACTTGAGGAAATGCGCAATTCGTGTCGCCTCTCCAGGCATCAGATGGAGCATCTATTCGTGAATGCTGAGTGAAAAATTCGTGGAAATCCGCGGAGAATTCGCTGACATATAGCATTTTTGAAGAGAGGAGGTAATTTTCTGAATTTGGTCTTTTTCAAGTCGGAGCAAAAGAAGAGGGTGGGAATGGGCACAGTCTCTCGTGGTGTCCCCTCGCTGGGGTAGGTCCACTTAAAAGTTACAATAGAGCGTGGCCGACGGAGGGATGGCTGTAAATCAAAGTAGTTTCTTTAAGAACAGCACCCAGGGATCCCATCGCAACATTGAAACCTTTGAGAATCGTCGGAAGTTAAAAGTGAAAATAAAACGGCGGTGAGTTGGTTATTGGCGGGAAAAGATTAATGAGAATGTGCACAAAAGACATTAAAATAGCACTTCAGACATACGCTCACTGTGTCCAGACCGCTGAAGGCAGCGACTTGCAATTTTCAGAACTTGTTCTACGTAGCCTGGCCGACATTTGGCCATAGAATCGAGTGTTCTGACCGCGTGGAAAACACCACGCCTCGCGTGGAAACCGTGGGGACGGTTCGTTGCCACTTTATTTTCAATGCAATGAAATTTCCATTCATTATTTACCTGTCAACGGTAGAGTTTGGCATTATTTCTGTCTGATGAACTGTTCAACTTTAACTATTTGCACCTTTATATAGGACCGAAAGATCACTGCATGCTTACCAATATTCAGGTACTGATTTTACGAAAATAACAATTATTTCAACAGTACCCACTTGAGAACTCTCAAATCTGCCAAGGATTAAACTTTTAATAATAACATGTAAAACAAAAGTTGTCATACTTTGCTAGCCGCATGCACCCATGGACAACATTCAGCACTCAATAGATTAGGGATGGAGTAAATTGCGACTTAAACTTACCAAATTCTGAAAAAATGGAGTTATTTTCGACGGCACCTATCTTTATGCATCCGAAACAGGGATTGGGTTAAATTTTACAGCTACCTTATCAAGGAAAATCTTCTTGGACTTGAACTGTAAATCTGAATGTCAACAGAATTTTCAGATATTACGAAAATCACAATTATTCAGACAGTACCCATATGGGAGTCTCAAATCTGCTAAGGGTTAAACGTTTAATACTCACATATAGAACAAAAGTTTTCATACTATGACTGCTGCATGCAGCTATTGAAAACATTCAGCACTCAATCAATTAGGAATGGAGTAAATTGTCACTTAATCGTACCAAATTCTGAAAAAGCGCGAGTTTTTTGGACAGCATCTATCTTTATGCAAATAAAATGTGCATGTGGTTAAACTTTACAACCAAACGTACAACAGAAAATATGCTCGATAGGTAATTGTGAATACGAACATGTGCATCACTTTTCGATATACCATTCGTAAATGGAAGAAAAATGAACTAAAAATGAGCCATTTTTAGGAACGAGTTAAAGGTACTCGAATTCAAGGCTCGAAAACGAGTTTAAGGTTAAAACTTTGAATAGAATATATAACAGCCAAATTATTCTTGGATGAATGCTCAAACTTCTCATAGGAAACGCTTTAAAAAAATGTGGCCGCAGAGCTGAGAAATTGCATGTGAAAATTGACCAGTTTTTCCAAAATTGCACTTTGCTCGGAATTTTGAGGTTAAAAGGGAGCAACGTGGGTAATACAGCTTATGTAGTCAGGGGTAGTAAGTCATGCTACAAATATAATGGAAGCTTCAGCCAAATCGTCCTGGGTCTTGTTTGAGAATTGTGTCAAAACGTAACATTGTGACAACATTTTGTACGGTTTTGGCAGAAAAAGAAAAACTTCAGAAATGCCATGGTCCAGGTGAGAAATTTTTAATGAAACTCTACATATGTGCCAAATTTCAGTAGAATAGTAAAGAATCCATCAGACAAAAATCATTGAAATAGAAAATAATGTTAATACTAGAGAAATAGAATTTACTGCATCCAGTAAATTCAAGCTTATAAGAAAAGAGTTAAAATATCTATTGGGAAAAAACTATATAGAAAGAGAATTTATGGAGGGTTATTTTCGGGAGTAACATATTTTTAAACAAATCTGGAATAGATTTTCGTAAAAAGTATTTACAGATATTCATAATGGAATCAGAACAATTCTTCTAAGAAACCAGAAAAAGCATATATGTGCACAGCATTCAAAAGGTTTGTCAAGAGAATGCATTAGGTGTCCAAAAATGTGATTCCCAGCAATACTAAAAAATGCATTCAGTTATCCCTGGGCGACCTCAGTGATCTTGTTCATATTGTGAACCTCTATGGAGTGTTGACTCATTTGGTGTTGGTCCCCATGTCTGTGTGTCATACCATCCTTGAGATATGAGCGAGACCCACTTTCAAAAATTTTTGCCACGCCCGCATTTTTACGTTAAAATGCATGTGTGTATGCCAATAATATTTTTCAGGGGGTCAAAAATGTGATTTCCAGCAATTCTGAAAATTGCACTCAATGACCCCAGGTGACCTCCGTGACCTTGACCCATATTTTTGAACCTCCATCGAGTGTCGACTCATTTAGTGTTGGCTCCAGGTCCATGCGTCACACCATGCTTGAGATATGAGCGTGACCCACTTTCAAAAATGTTGGCCACGCCCACTTTTTTCATGAAAAAATGCATGTCTGAATTTTGGGGAAGCATTTGGAGGTCAAAAAATGTGATTTCCAGCAATTCTGAAAAATGCACTCATTGACCCCTGGGTGACCTCTTTGACCTTGACTCATATTTTGAATCTCCATCGAGTGTCGACTCATTTGGTGTTGGTCCCAGGTCCATACGTCATACTATGCTTAAGATATGAGCGTGACCCACTTTAAAAAAATTTGGCCACGCCCACTTTTTTACGTCAAAATGCATGTGTGTATGTCAGGAATGCTTTAGGGGTCAAAAAATGTGATTTCCAGCAAATATGAAAAATGCACTTAATGACCCCTAGGTGACCTCCGTGACCGTGACCCATATTTTGAATCTCCATCGAGTGTCGACTCATTTGGTGTTGGTCCCAGGTCCATATGTCATACCATGCTTGAGATATGAGCATGACCCACTTTCAAAAATTTTGGCCACGCCCACTTTTTTTTACATCAAAATGCATGCGTGTATGTCAGGAATGCTTTAGGGGTCGAAAAATGTGATTTCCAGCAATTATGAAAAATGCACTTAATGACCCCTAGGTGACCTCCGTGACCTTGACCCATATTTTGAATCTCCATCGAGTGTCGACTCATTTGATGTTGGTCCCAGGTCCATACATCATACCATGCTTGAGATATGAGCGTGACCCACTTTCAAAAATTTTGGCCACGCCCACTTTTTTTTACGTCAAATGTGTATGTCAGGAATGCTTTAGGGGGTCAAAAAATGTGATTTCCAGCAAATATGAAAAATGCACTTAATGACCCCTAGGTGACCTCCGTGACCGTGACCCATATTTTGAATCTCCATCGAGTGTCGACTCATTTGGTGTTGGTCCCAGGTCCATATGTCATACCATGCTTGAGATATGAGCATGACCCACTTTCAAAAATTTTGGCCACGCCCACTTTTTTTTACATCAAAATGCATGCGTGTATGTCAGGAATGCTTTAGGGGTCGAAAAATGTGATTTCCAGCAATTATGAAAAATGCACTTAATGACCCCTAGGTGACCTCCGTGACCTTGACCCATATTTTGAATCTCCATCGAGTGTCGACTCATTTGATGTTGGGCCCAGGTCCATACATCATACCATGCTTGAGATATGAGCGTGACCCACTTTCAAAAATTTTGGCCACGCCCACTTTTTTTTACGTCAAATGTGTATGTCAGGAATGCTTTAGGGGGTCAAAAAATGTGATTTCCAGCAATTATGAAAAATGCACTTAATGACCCCTAGGTGACCGCCGTGACCTTGACCCATATTTTGAATCTCCATCGAGTGCCGACTCATTTGGTGTTGGTCCCAGGTCCATACGTCATACCACGCCTGAGATATGGGCGTGACCCACTCTCAAAACACCCCTACAGACACCCCTGATACCCCAGGAATCTGAAAAACATAGGTGGCCGAGAACTTGTGGTAGTCTATCAGCATGCCAAAAATCAACGAGATAGGGCAATTCGTTTTCGAGTTATCTTGCGTACAAAAAAGTGATGAGAAGACAGAAGACAGGAGAAGAAGAAGAAGAAGGAGAAGAAGAAGAAGAAGAAAGAAGAAGAAGAAGAAGAAGAAGAAGAAGAAGAAGAAGAAGAAGAAGAGGAAGAAGAAGAAGAAGAAGAAGAAGAAGAAGAAGAAGAAAAAGAAGAAGAAGAAGAAGAAGAAAAAAAAGAAAAAAAAGAAAAAAAAAAAAGAAAAAGAAATCGTGCAAAAACAATAGTCTGTGTGTTTCACACAGACTAAATATGAACGTAGAAAGATATACGTGTATATATGTATTATGTAAGTATGTATTGACACCACGGGGTACATTGATTTGAACGACATTAACGCCATTAGTTATGGCAAGTAATTCGACGTGCGTATTGCTGGTGGCCATTATTTTGGAGCCGAGAGGCTGACCTCGTTTCTCGGGGCTTTTATATCCTGCAAGCGATGCAAGCGTCCTCAGAGTTTGACAAAGTAATAAATAATTTCGTTTGCAATTTCGATGTCGTGTGATCGTTCTGATTTTAGTCTTTTGTGGAACAAAGACAACAATGAACACAATCGTACCCCACGACCATATTTAACCCTTTAGACCCGGTGGCTGCTCAAAGAATGTGTATCGGTTGACCAATCAATGCTTTCAACGAGCAGCCCCAGGGCTGCGCGTTGAAAATATTAATTGGTGTATTAATTGGTCTACCCCCAATTAATGAATATGGATTCCGCCAACGGCTGATATTAAACTGACGTAGAAGATACTATCAGGGTTTAGGGGTAAAACAAGGAATCTTTCCGTCAAAATTATAATCGGTGGTTTTCAGTGTTTTATATTTTAGTTTGCACACTGGTGTTGTGTTGACAATTAGTTTTACCGCAAGGTTCATAACTTCATATTCAGGTCCGTAACAATCTTCAGAGACGTCGTCGTTGAGCTATGGCACTAGCTGAAATATGTTTGTGAGAGAGTTTTTCTTTGTTGATCATTCTAAACTCAATTTTAAATCGTCCTTTTTCGCTGCTTTTTGTCACACTGACAGACA
The DNA here is from genome assembly GCA_031216915.1 of Pictodentalium vernedei. Taxonomy (NCBI): domain Eukaryota; kingdom Metazoa; phylum Mollusca; class Scaphopoda; order Dentaliida; family Dentaliidae; genus Pictodentalium; species Pictodentalium vernedei. The sequence goes on along the minus strand of CM062297.1, from coordinate 573,167,473 downwards.
GTCACTTGTACTCGTCCATTTGTGTTTTTTCGGTCTCCTGGGCACTGAGATGTCCCTAGGTGTGATTTGAAAGTGGGTTACGCTCCTACATGGTATGGCATCAACACCAAATGAGTCGAAACTCGCGGGAGGTTCAAAATATGGGCCAGTGTCATTGAGGTCACTCGGGAATTATTGAAAGCATTTTTCAGAATTGCTGTAAATCCCTTTTTATGACCCCAATGCATAAATTTATTTTCGCACTCAAAAGTGGGCGGAGCCAAATATTTTGAAAGTGGGTCACGCTCATATCTCAAGCACAGTATGACCTATGGACCTAGGATCAACACCAAATGAGTGGAAACTAAATGCGGGCTCAAAAAATGGGTGAAGGTCACTGAGGTCATCTGAGAGTCATTGAATGAATTTTTCAGAATTGCTGGAAATCGCATTTTATGTCCCCCCCAATACGTTCCCGATGTTCGTACATGTACTTTAACACACAAAAAATGGTTGGAGTCAAACATTTTGAAAGTGAGCCAAAAATCTTGAAAGTGGGCAAAATGTGGATCAGGGTCAAAGAGGCCACCCAGAGGTAACTGAGTGCATTTTCCATACTTGCTGCAAATCGCATTTTATGCCCGCACTAATGCATTCTCGAAGTTCACGCATGTATTTTTACACTAAAAAAACAGGGCGGGGATAAACATTTTGAAAGGGGATCACACTTATCTCTTGAGCTTCGTATGACCTGTGGACCTTGGACAAAAACGAAATGAGCAGAAACTCAATAGAGGTTGAAAATGTGTTAAGGTCACTGAGGACGCCCAGGTGTCATTGAGTGCATTTTTTCAGAATTGTTGAGAATCGCATTTCATGACACCTAATGCATTTCCAGGGAGCGCGGTGTCACACTGGTTACGGTATTGAACTTCAAGCCGAAACGTCTATGATTCGATCCCCGCCAGGAGTAACTGCATTGTGCCTCTGGGCAAGGCACTTAATCGCGATTGCCAAAGTCGAGGCCTTGTGGATCTATGTACTAAGGAGTACTGCACGTGTGGACTTGGGGAGTCTGACAACTGCTCGCCGCTGTTCTGTGGTTCTCTCTGGGCACTCTGGCTTCCCCCAACCGTAAAAATGTCCGACACGAGGTAACACTGGCTGTCGAAAGTGTTATTAAAAGCCAGTTAAAAATGCACTCCCTAAGTAAATACATGTATTTTTACACTTAAAAAAGAGGGCAGAGCCAAACATTTGGAAAGTGGGCCACGCCCGTATCTCAAGTTTACGGCCTATGTACGGACCTTGGACCAACACTATATGAATCGAAAGTCCATGGAGATTCAAAACAGGGGTCAATGTCACTGGGGTCACCCAGGGGGATATTAAGTGCATTTTTCAGAATCACTGGAAAAGTGGAAATTTTATGATCCTTAATGCTTTCCCGAAGTTCATACTGGTTCATACGTGTATTTTTACACTCAAAAGATACGCTCATATCTCAAGCAAGTTATGACCTATGAGCGTGGGACTAACGCTAACTGAGTCGACACTCAATGCGGTTTCAAAATACGGGTCAACATCACTGAGGCCACCCGGGATGGGCGAGGTTGTTGAGAGCATTTTTCAGAATGCCGGATATCGCATTTTATGATCTTCTAATGCATTGCCGAAGTTCATGCATGAGGTGGGTGGTCACTCGGTGCAGAATGAATGAATGAATGAGTAACTTTATTTGCAAAAAAACATTATTGTACAGGTATATGGTCATATAATTGTACAACATTAAATATATTTTACATTTTATACCGCAGGTTTGAATAATGATGTCATACTAAAAACTTGTTTTCTGCAGGGGGATATTATTGTCACCCACCTTAATAAAGAAGAAAAAAAGTGTGAGAGAGGAAAGAAGTAAGAAGTGAGAAACAAAGTGAGAAAGAGGGGGGTGGGGTAGGAACAGGGAGAAGCGTTAGCTGGAGGATGAGGCAACTGAAAAAAAATTAAAAGTATATATTCTCATTAATTAAAATAATTTCGAAAAAGTTTCTGCTAAACTCAGAATAAGTGGCGCATGAATTATGTTAGTTAAACTGTAATGAGGTTCTTGCACAGTGTACAGTGGATATATTGGGAGATGTGAGGTGTTATCCAGAGCCAGTTGAATATAGAAGCTTAAATACTTAAATACGTTGTTGACAGTATATATTCTAGGTTAAATCCATAGTTAAAGAAAGAAAACAAGACCTGCATTCATAATTGTAAGTAATTAAGTGATTCCGACCTTCCGGTAGCATAGCCCACGGCACCCATTGGAGCATACTCAGGCTGCTCATCCCAATGATGGGTCATGAACTTTCTTCGGAAGACAGCGAGTGAGACAGTTACATAAATTGAGAGATACGTAATAGTTACTAACTGAGCTGGAGGCATTCATGAATTTTCAGTTTTGTTTTGTTCAGTTTTGTTTGCAAATCATTTGTGGGTTTTTTTTTTTTGATGAAGCTCTTCAAAAACAGTACACAACAATGAATTTCAGAAGTCTTCAATATCCATTTCTCACTCCTTTATAGAACACAATTAATACAGCGCATAATATTTTATCCTGATTACAAAAAACTAATTTCAGATTTCTTTAAATATATTCTATGCCTGAAAATAAGTCACCATAAGGCCAAACAAAATTAAATAATTGATTCTCATGCAATTTTTTTTAAAACGAATGAGGGAGGGCGGGTTTTATTTTTATTTTTTATTCCTGATGGAATGGTCGCCGATGCCTAAAATCAAGGTGAGAGAGCCTAAAATTAAATAATAGGGTTTCAATGTTGATTTCACTGATAGTTTTTTTGTAAATCATACAACCAAAAATCAATATAGAACAACTAAAATGAAGGAGATTATTTATTTATTTATTTATTTATTTATTTAATTATTGGTGTTCAAGGTCACCTACTTAAGCACCTTGGCTAATCATGACCGTGACAGTTTTCCGGGTGGAGGAAGCCGGAGTACCCGGAGAGAACCACCGAGCAACGACGAGCAGTTGCCAGCACCCCAACATCGTAACTCCGCACTGCAGCACAGGCAGGGTCAGATTGGTTGAAGACATGCGCACCATCGACGTGCAGTACGCCTTAGTACACGAGGTCATCGCGCCCCCATGTGACATTCGGGGTTAAGTGCCTTGCCCAAGGGCACAGCGCGGGAGTCCGAATCGATCGCTCAGACGGTCACCAATCCGAGGACTAACCGGGCTCGACGTTGCTTAACTTCAGTGATCTGACGAGAACCGGTTACCACAACGCCACCGCGCCCCCAAATGGAGGAGATAAAAAATAATAAGGAGTTTATGAACTGGTAGAGTGTTAGAAGCCACAATTAGGCCTTTCAAAAAAATGATGGTACCAGTGCAAAAGCCAACATTTTCCTTACCCATGTTTCGTATTCAGTCAAACGTAAATAATAGTTTGCTTGTATAAATTTGTTCTATTATAAATTATTGGAGAGTGCCTGTTGGCACTCTCCTATAATTTGTAATAAAACAATTTTTGATGAGCAAATTCAGACTACCAAAACTAATCTAGCTCTCAACCAGTTGAATAAATATTTATTTTGTATATACATATGAGAATTGTGTCGCATGTCGCGAAGAAAATAACAATAATGTATCAAGTGTATACGACATATTACATTGCAAATCGCGATGTGATACCGCTAAAATCGCATCGCGATTTGCAATATGTCGTATGATAGTTTTATACATTTTGAATTTTGTCTCCGAAATAAATATAACGAACGCGGGCCAAAAACGAATGCGCCGCTGCCTGAGAATCAAAAGATTAATATTCTTTTGCCTGAATTCTCTTTCTTTATTGTTTAGTTCTGGTGGTGTTACCATTTTATACAGATTCGAATTTACTGACTGGAGAAACAGAATTTACTGCCACCAGTAAATTCATGTCTGTGTGAAAGGGGTTAAAAAATCAGGAAAAAACTACATAGAAAGAGAATTTATGGAGGCTTATTTTCAGGAGTAAAATATTTTTAAACAAATCAAAATTGGATTTTCATTAACAGTATTTACAAATATTCATACAGGAATCAGAACAATTTTTATAAGAAACCAGAAAAGGCATATATGTGGCCAGCATTCAAAGGGTTCGATACACGAATCAGATATGGATATTTTTGGCTATGCCAATTATTTGAATGATGAGATACATGGATAATCTTCAGCATTGCATTAGCTGTTATAAAATGCAATTCCGAATAGTTCTGAAGAATATGCGCTGAATGACCTCCGCTGCCCGCATTGGTGGACCACATTTTGAACCTCCAGAAGGTTTCAACTCATTCGATGTAGGTTCCATGTCTATAGGTCATTCAAAACCTGAAGTATAAGCGTATCCCACTTTAAAAATATTGTCTCCACCAACTGTTTATAGATGATAGCAAATATTCATATTACCAAGACAACGGTAAGGTACATGATACCTCTGGAAAATATATTGCGAGTAAAAGAATTCAGTAATGTTGGAATATGGAGGTAAACGGCCCCCCAAGAGCCCATGCGTATTAGAGCATCATTGTGAGAACAGAAAGTGTTAACATTTTTCCTGCATTGCAAAAGTAAATGTTTGGGGACCCATATTAAGATATTGAGAGAGTTAAAATAATCCCTTTAAATACTCTATTTTAACCTTTTAAAAGGGAGCTCATTCCAATGAGAGGTGATAAGCAATGTTTTTCAAGCAAGAACGAAATGAAAATTGACTGGAAATTTCAGTGAATAATGCTGGCTGGTTTTCGCCGTTATGTTGGGGAATGGGTTAAGAATGCCTTACTTTGGAAGGTAAACCTGGAAAGGTGTCGCATTCCATATAGAGTTAAATGTTACAGAATGGAAAGCGTAAAATCATTCTGTAGCAATGAGTTATATGAAGGGTGTTTGTACTCACACTGAATTATTAAGAGGGTTAAAAACAGACCATTCAAATATTTTATTTCATTACTTTATAATTGTGATAGGTATTTTGAGAAAGCCACACACCACTCCATTCCGAAACCTGTTGAGTTATGATTGAGAATAAATAAATCTTAAAAATGCTTTGAAATGTGAATGGTTCTATTTTCAACATGGTTAATTTTGTAACATGATATTAAATAAATATACAATGCTGTTCGATGTAAAATTTACAGCATTCTCTCTGACCACTTTGTTTATGAGAGATTATGGCGATTGACTTCAGTGAACTCATTTGCAAGTACAGTCTGTCAGTATAATAAAACATTAAGATAGGATTGATTGTAACAGGTTATCGTGTTGACAAACAAGGCACGCCTTCTATTTGTTTATTTATTTATTTTTTAATTTATTTATTTATTTATTTATTTATTTATTTATTTATTTATTTATTTATTTATTTATTTATTTAATTATGGGTTTAACGACACCCTTGACAGCCACTGTCACCTTGTGCTGGAGAGTTTCATGGGAGGAGGAAACTGGAGTACCCTGAGAGAACCACTGAGCAAATGCAAGCAACATCAGGCTCCCCAACAAACTGACTCCACACAAGCAGGTTAGCATTTGTTGAAGACAAGTACATCATCGACGTGCAGTACGCGTTAATGCACAATGCCACCATGCACCCAAGTGGGGAATGGGGGTGAAGTATGTCAAGGACACAACAGGGTTACCACAGCTGGGATTCGAACCGAGGACCTCTCGGTTTGCAGCCTTTGCCTCTACCTACTGAGCCACAGAGTCCCTTGTATGAAAGTAAATACTTTGGAGGCTTATTTTCGGAGATAAAATAGTTTTAAAGAAATCAGAAATAGGTTTTCGTTAACAGTATTTAAAGATATTCATTCAGGAATCGGATACATTTTTCTAAGAAATAGGAAAGGCATATATGTACAGAGCAAAAAAGGGTTTGATCAAGGGAATGCATTAGGGGGCAAAAATGTGTTTCCAGCAATTTTGAAGAGTGCACTCAATGACCCCAAGGTGACCTCAGCGGCCTTGATCCATATTTTACCCCCCCCCCCCACGGAGGGTCGACTCATTTGTTGTTGGACTCAGGTCCATCCATCACACCACGCTTAAGATGAGCGTGTCCACTTTCAAAATTTTTGGCCAGGCCCACTTATTTCATGTAAAAATGCATGTATGGGTTTTGGGATTGCATTAAGAGGTTCAAAATGTGGCCTCCAGCAATTCTGAGAAATGCACTCAATGACCCCTGGGTGACCTTAGTGACCTTGACCCATATTTTGAATCTTCATCGAGTGTCGACTCATTTGGTATTGGTCCTAGGTCCATACGTCATACCATGCTTGAGATATGAGCGTAACCTACATCCAAAAGTTTTGGCCACACCCACTTTTTTCGTGTAAAAATGTATGTACGAACTTCCGTAAAGCGTTTTGGAGTCAAAAATGCGATTTCCAACAATTCGGAAAAATGCACTCAATGACCCTTGGGTGACCTCCGTGACCTTGACTCATATTTTGAATCTCTATCGAGTTTCGACTCATTTGGTGTCGGTCCCAGATCCATACGTCATACCACGCCTGAGATATGGGCGGGACCCACTTTCGAAACACCCCTACGGACACCACTAATGCTCAAGAATCTGAAAAACGTAGGTGGCCGAGGACTTGGGACTGTCTATCAGCATGCCAAAAATCAACGAGATAGGACAAATCGTTTTCGAGTAATCCTGCGGGCAATGAATTGCATAGAAGACAGAAGACAGGAGAAGAAAAAGAAGAAGAAGAAGAAGAAGAAGAAGAAGAAGAAGAAGAAGAAGAAGAAGAAGAAGAAGAAGAAAAAAAAAGAAAAAGAAACCTACAAAAACAATAGTCTGTGTGTTTCACACAGACTAATTACTGAAAATTCTGTTTCTGAACATTCATCTCTTCTCAACAAGTCCATTTGTTAATAGTGAACTACAATCGGACTTTTTTATACAGATATCGACATATGTAAGTAGTAAGAGCTCTCATCTGAGGCACTCAGGTCTCGTGACTGACAGCTTCCTGCCAAACATCGGGCTAAGTGACAGCTGTGAAACAAAGACTATCGATATAAACATGTGCTCAGTCTCCTTTGTTGTCACATGAATATTTATTATGGCCGGGGTCGAAATTGTTTAAATGTGAAAATCTCACTTTGTTGCTGCCAGTGGGAGAAATATCTGACCCCAGTTCGAGAGATCAGCGGCAGATTATTTGGACAAATGAAGGTTTTTTATTAAGGTTTAGCAATACTTTCGACAGCCAGGGTCATCAGACACCTCGGAAAGAACCACCGATTAGCGGCGAGCAACTGCCAGACTCCCCACCACACTAACTGCACACAACCAGGATTAGTATTAGTTTAAGACAACTGCACCATCGACGTGCAGTACGCCTTAGAGCACAGCGCCCCCCCCCCCCCCCCCCTGTCATGCATGATCAAGTGCTTTGCCCAAGGACACACCGCAGTTACCCCTGGTGGGGATCGAACCGTGGACCTTTCAGTCTGAAGTCCAAAGTCATAATCACTAAGCCACCGCGCTCCCTGGCGCTCCCTGGCGCTCCCTGAAAATAATGATGATAGGTTTCTAAACAAGACGACGTGGTAGAACGTTTTGAGAAACTATCACTGGTTGCGGATACTTTTTAATTGTGTCATGAATATTCAGATAATACTCTTCAAGTTGCTGTCATACTCGGCCCATCGCAAAGAGCGCTTGGCTGATGAACGATCCGTTCCATTGTACAAAAATCAAGAACGCTGCTACTGTTTGTATTACATGATGTAGGGTCAGAATCCTGAAATCCTAACTCACCACTTGGATTGGCTCTCACTGAACTCGTAAGCTTGGTTCTTCTTGCTTCACTTATGTTACCACGGAGTGAACAAGGGATGCAATCTCAGGCCCTGAGCTTGCTTAAAATGTCACTTCGTTGAGAATAAGGTTTGAACGCGAGACCGCTGGCTTATGGCGTATGGATCTGGCTGGCCTCACTGTATATCATGTTGGGATTTTCTCAGTTTTTCTTGGGACCGATTATCTGACATCACACTGCAATCATGATAGGTGTTGTCACGGTAGAAGGCGACACCGAGTCCAAGATAAGAGATTTGTATAAAATTCGAGCCAACACAATTCAAAGCCACTAAAATCTGCTGGGTTAAAAGACAATCCATCTGATTTGGATTGTCTTTTAACCCAGCAGATTTTAGTGTACATGTGCTCATTTAAATACGAACATAGAACACGTGAACAAGACCACAACACAACTTACTATCAACATTAAACACTACTTGAACATGGCGACCTCAAATATTCAAAACGGCCAACGGAAACACGTGTCACCGTAATAACACATGTCGCGAATACGTACTAATACCACGTATTACCATGGTAATGGAGTCACGACATGGATGGTTTCGTGCGTTACATCCACGTGACAAATATCTTGGTAGGCTATTAGAACTTCATAACGTTATCCATAAGATAATTCAAATTCAAATTCAAATGAGAACATCCAGGCCCCCATATACTACCGCCGATTCTTCGATCGATTGAGTAGAGTAGAAATAACGAGTAATATGAAGATTATAAATATAACCTTCCCAATTTTTAATGTCCCCTTCCAACAGAGAACAGTATTGGTTGAAAGTTGTGCATGGGTTGCAGCCGATCGCATTCCTGTACTTCGTTTCCACAACCGAAAGTTTGCTGAGTATTTCAAATTTACTTTGTGTGACACAACTAACATTGTATGAAACGTTGAACGCATGAGCGATGTACATAATAATTACTTGCATATAATAAAATACAGTGACGTGTAAATACATGCGTTTGTCGGTTCGCATCTTGCTTGCACAGACAGCTGATAGAGTTATTGTACATTTCTGTCAGCTTTTTTACACACATTGACATTGCGGTTGGTTTCGTTAAATTAATTTAAAAAATGACTTGTAAATAGATTTTGTTAGAAGGCATTTTGCGGTCTCCATGCATGTAGAAGTGTTGAAAGCCCACCCTTGAGATCAGGCAAAAAGTGTTGCATTGTTTACCATTTCAGTCAGAATCTCTATTTTTGTGACAATTGTTTGAGAATACAAGTCTACGCGTTGTGTAAGATAAAATTTTATTACACGCCTGTTCTATGAAATCCCCATCTACAGTAACACTAAACCATGCGGAAAATGAAAATCTGTTCAGCACATATATGTGCGGAACGGAAATCGTTGACGGACTATTTTTTTTATAAAGAAACGACATTTAACTAAAATTCCTACAAATCGTGCACCGCAATTACAATTTGAATCACAAGCGATAGATAAAAAATCTCCCCCGAGTTCCAATGTGTTTTTTTGTGCCAGTAGTACACATACAACACATTGGAACTCCGGGGACGAAATAGTAACACGGGTTCCTATCGCAAATTTGGTTGACGATAAGATGTGTTCTTTTTGTTGATAGTTGTCAAATGAATTGCTGAGGGTCCTTCTAATAATTGTTTTTTGTAGACGTGAATGCGTGTAATAAACACAGAACGACACACGCGTGTGAATGGGTTAATCGATATGACATTTATGACATCGCGGGGGGATAAAACTCGAGGCCTGTGGTCTCTCGTTTTATCCTTCCGCGATGGCACTCGTGCCAAATCGATTAATCCATTCAGACGTGTGTGTCGTTCTGTGTATGTCAGCCTTACAGTTCTTGTGATGTGATGTGTGCGTTACATTTCAAATGTATTTTAGTCTATCCATCTTCAGCCTACGGATGCATATGGGTGAAAAAATGGGTCCTTCGAAAGTTAAAATGTTTAACTTTCGGAATTGACAATTTCAGATTTTTTACTTTCAAAGTTAAAATTTTCCAAGACGTCTTGAATTTTGTAACTGTGATTTTGACAGACTAATTTTCCAACTTCATTATCAAGGCATGATGTTGATGTAGTTGCAATATTAGCCAAGGGGCTTGAGCCATTACAGTTGGAACAAATCAGACCCCTCCGCATCTTTGCGACACCCCTGGGGCGGGGCGTGGATAGTTTGGAAGGGGGACAGTAATGTCGAAGGAAAGGAAATTACAATTACGGTTACATGCTGGCTTATATTTTTCGGAACAGTAATTTCTGTTCCGGAATGTAAAAGAACACAAGTTGATCAACAGCATTCCAGAAACGCGAAAAATTTGTTAGCGTTAAATTGCCACGTCTTTTAAAACGCTAATGTTTCATTTCATTCCTGTTTGGTCATATATGAGAAATGCTATTTCGGATTAAACAATTATGAAAAGTTTCAAGCCCAGTCGATCATCAATAGGTGATATGAAGGCATGCCGATGGAGGACTCCCATGGTACAAAAGAAAGGTATTTTCAAAGTATATGCGGAAAGAGTTTATTGAACAGCGGTTATTTAAATGCTGAATTAACGATATATTTTTCTAGTAGTGAGAAATACATGTGACGTATTCCATAACACGTTATGCATTTAATGATAATCACTGAAGTCCCAAGCAGTGCGAAAACGCCGCCGTCCGATAACCGTGTATCGTTTAAGCAAGTGCGTTTCTCTTTATGTATCCGATGTTTCGTAAATTTCGCGTTCTATGCTACCTCATTTGACTTTTTCGTTATGAATATCTCGGGTCGATCACTTGGGGGTTTATTAAGTGGCCATCGGGTTTATATCATGAGCAATACGTCTGAGAAGTATAGCTTTTTCGATCGCATAGCGCCAGGATATGGTATATTGTTCCTGAAAAGCATGATAATTTCTTTAAGATGTTATCACATCTCGTTGACGTTTCCAGCACTGGGGCCTCTACTAGGCTCGTATTGCAGACCGTAAGAAAAAAATATATCAGACTGTGGGATCAGGTCTGAATTTATTTACCCAAACTCCAGCCACTTTTGTTTCACATGCAGTTATCTCCTTTTGACGATACGTGTGGTTTCCAATCAGTTGACTGGGCTGAAGGAATACATGCTCTTACGACTTCGTCGGCCCATTTCTACAACAGGATTCTGCAGCCAAATACTAGGAAGGGATTCTGTGAAAAGGATTCTGCAAGTAGAATTCTCAAGGATTCTATATTGCCGATGGCTTCTATACGTCCAGTCTTCTGCTACCATGAGTTCCGTGATTGGCTCTCAGCTCCGACGTTTATCACTGCACGACTACCGCGACGGGTCCCAGTTCCTATCACAATGGTACTCGTTTTCCACTACTGTTTGCTCTTGCAACTGTTCGACTCATCTCAGAAAAATGGTCCTGACATACAGTCAGTTGTAAAACTGGGGTGCCGAAAGTGGGGTGCCGAGAAACAATGGTGATTTTATAAAATGAGCTAAAGCGCAGCGATAGCATTTGCTTTTATGAGTAAATGCTCTTGCGTCTGTCAGGATGGTAGAAGCGGTGGCACTGTGTTCGGAGAAATATTTAACCCTCTCTCTAATCCACTAATTTTATTCTTCAATTTTTCTCTGTTATACAATAATTCACTCTCTTTCTCTCTATCTAACATTCATTATTTTTTCATCGATATTCGACTGTTACATTTTACATACTGCCCAGTTGGTCTGGAAACCTACAATAGCCATGCCTGTGCTTCGAAACATTATATTTTCTTATCAAAACTCATTTCCTATTGCTAATGATCTGATGCTAGGACAATATTTGTCAACGTGACGTTTCAATAGACCGAATGTTCTTCTCAGTCTTGTATTCCTTCTAGTTGTAAGAGAGTTTAAAGTATTAAAACATTATGAGTAAATGCTCTCGAGTCTCTTCGACTCTTCTCTGAAAAGGGGGGGGGGGGGGCGTTGGCGTCCAGTCGGCTGTAAGTGGGGTATCACTGAACGTGGGACTGATGTTTGATGGAATGTGCTTGCTCGCTAGTGCATAAGGTGCGCACAATATATAGCAGATGGGGGCATACTGAAAGTGTTATGTGCTAAAGCGCATTGTACACACGGTGCACTCATTTCATAGGCACATGTGATGAAAATGTGATTCGATAGGCAAAGAAAGATTATTGAAGCAGGGGTGGCGGAACGATTTTCAAAGTGAGGGAGTTGGATCGGGCGATGGATGGTGGTCGTCGGTATGACGGACCGACCATGGTTCGGCCCGCCGTACGAAAATTTTAAATTCCAGGGTCCCAAAACCCCCATTTCCATGCATCTGAGCGGATATTTTTAGATTTTTCAGGAGATGTATTTGGAAGATTTCACACTTTGAGAGACGTTAAAGAACGTCGGTAAAGCATACAGGTGAGGTCTATTTATCAACTTTGGTCGTAACGACCAAAGCTAATAAATATACATCACCTGTATGCTTTACCAGACGTTAACAGCAATTATACTGTCTGTGGATTATCTTGTCTGGGGTGGATTTGGTACTTGTATGTCTGTAAGATTACGATCTATTTCAGTTAACCGATTTTTTAACAGACTGTATACATTTTAGCGTTTCCTGCCACTAAGTCTTACTGCAAAAAATTATCCGAAATCCATCGAAACTGAACCAGTACGAGAGAAACATAGCTGGCGAAAATATGGGGGAGGCTCTGGATCCGCTCCTTGTTTTACCTGTCATTGGTTGTGTTAAAATGTATGCATACAAAAAACATGGCCCAGCAAAAAAAAAGTGGTGGGGGTGGGGGCAGAAGAATGGATTCCACATGACGTGAGACTGGTGTTTGATGGAATGTGCTTGGTTGCAAGTACCCAATGTTACCTATTGTGTATACATCACATGGGCACACGTTGGATGCCGATATCTACTTGTGTGCAATAGCTCGATAGAATAACTCCACATAAAACTCATCAACTCATATCGGAAAAAGGAAGTAATGACGTCGTGACATGAACGCTCATACGGGCTACCAGTCACTGTGTCACGTGACTATATAGTCGCATATGAGAACCTGTGTCAGATTTTTCCGATGTGTGCAGTCCGAATGCAGAGCATGCTACTTATACTTACATAACATTGTGTATGGTCCCTCAATTGAACCAGATCAAGGACCACGTTCTAATCAGAGATTTTTTAGCAGCTTATGTAAAAATGTTGGACATGTCGTCCACAATCTGTCGGTAACTGTCAAAAAGTATTCTTCTGTCCTTCATCACTGACTTTCATACACTCGATATCACCCCTCGTTCCAGCTAAACAATGTGGGAATGGGAGGGGAGGGGGTATTTCATCCCTACGACAAGTCCAAATCTTATCATCTTTTCTTCTGATTTCTGATGTGTCGTTCTCGCAAGAGAATGTATACCTCTCTTGTTGAGTAAAAGTAATCACAATTAAGAAATTTTGTTTGTACATAACGAGGAAGGAATAAAAAGACCCTGAACCGAAAAAGAAATTATTCATTCATTTGTATTGTGCCTGTTTGGACTTCGAGGAAATGTTTAATTAGAGCTGTTGCTCCAGTAGTTCAAGTGCATGCCTGAAAACAACTGAAAATTAAAACACCTTCATTTGTTGGTAATTACGACACCATTGCAGCCGACAATGTTGTTTCTGTTGCGTTCTACCCAATGGCATGGATGGAGCTACAAGTTACCTAATTACACCGACAAATGTGTAAAACATGTATGGGAATTCATCTCATGGCGTGAAAAGTATTTGGTTTGTGCTATAAAGTTAGAAATTAGAGAAGAGATACGATCTTTTTACTTTCTGCTGCTTCTATCAGACAAGTTCTCTCACAAACAAATGTACACGAACTAGTCTCATAGACACCAACTAAAAAACCCTTCCCATGCACCCAGTAAGTGCACCAATAAGTTAGCAAGCAGGAATAAAAGGGGGAACTTTACATATTTCATTACCTATGCACGTTGTCCGTGCGGTTAGGATGGATGGGGTGAGGTGAGGTGGGATGAGATGAGGTGGGTGCAGACTGAGATGAGATGAGGTGGGTGCGGTGGTGTGAACACAGTTGCCCGACCATGACACGGAATTGCCCAAAATGTTTCTATATATGTTTCCACATACGCAGACCTATGCCTCCCGCGAGTTTTTATGTATATTTGTTTTTTGGGGGTTAACAACAATTTCAATAGCCAGGGTCTCGTGGTGTCGGACAGTTTTACAGTGATGGAAGCCTGAGTACCCATAGGAAACCACCACGAAGCGGCGAACAACTGCCAGACTTTCCAACTTACTAACTCTGCAACGAGTTGACAGCAATTGAAGGAAAGTACACCATCGGCGTGCTGTACGACTCAGGCCACAGCGCCACCGTGCTCTAACGTTGGAATTTGGGATTAAGTGTCTCCTCAAAGACATATGCATTTATGGCTGGTCAGGATCGAAGTGTCAACTTTTCTGTTGAAAGTATAATCCTTCAACCACTGACCAACCGTGCTCTCCAGATCTATTCGGTAAAGCATTCTTCGATCACCGCAATTTGCCGCGACAATCGGCAATACCGTGTTAAAAGCCGTGGCATATTGCCATTATTTGTACCACGGCATATTGTCGAGGGCAGCTAATTTCTAGCACTGGTAACTCGCATATTACCAAATAATCACCTGTGACATCCAGGGGCATCGCGAAGATGACCGATTGGCGCGTGGGGGGTGTAAACCCAATTTGCCCTCGACTGTCATGACTCAAGTTCCGATTGAAGAAATAATCCAGCTACATGACCCAGGCCTGGGACAGCTGGGGCGTCGCGAAGTTGACCAATTTTGGCGGGGGGGGGGGGGGACCTAATTTGTCAGGACTGTCATGACTCAAGTCCCGATCGAATAGAAATAATCCAACTACATCATCATGGCATGCCTTCAATGAAGGCATGCCTTGATGTAGTTTGAAAACTTGTCAATGGTGATAATTTTTTTTAAAAAAACTCTATAAATTTATCTCTTATTAAATACAGGCAGTGGTCGTGATACACGGGTGATCGCAGCGTCTCATTTAATTAGCACATACCGGACTCAAAATTGGTCAAGCTGGGACCCCAGCCAGCACCCGCAATCAGCCACAAACCTCCAATTGCAGAGATCGACTGCGTGTGCGGTGTGTAATAGAAGTGCAAGAAGCAAATGTACGCATGAAAGCAAGCACACATACCAGAAAGAGCAAATCGATATCTACGAATCCAATCCAGATGATGATGTCCCGACTGCGAAATTATTGGGGGAAGGAGTTGTCACACACACCTCTCCCTCCCCTATAGTTACACCCGTGGTGATAGCTTTATAATCTTTCAATATACCAGCTATTGGACAATGGTTGTCTGCCCGATTACAAACGACGAGACGAAGAATTGGGGGTAACACCCCAATCTTCCAAGATTTATGCCCCTCACTTTAAGCCAAAGGGGCAGTTGGGACAATTAGTGTCATGTGGACATGTGCGATACAGTCTCGGGACTTATAGCTAGCTCTTGTTGGAGGTGCCGATGTATTACACCAGCGTCTCCAGTGGCGAGACTAGGGTTGTCCAAGCTCTCGGGTCACCAGTCTAACTATGTAACGAATTCGATGCTGTTGTCGCCAGGCACTCGTCTAGGTGTTAAACAGTCCATCGTCTTTATTTAGATCCACTCGTCTGCAATATTTTAGTTTATCTGAAAAGCGAACCTATGGTTCGCTTTTCCGGCCAACTGATATATTGCATACGACTGAAACTGAAAAAAGACCATAAACAATAATTTTATTTTTTTCAGTCAAGGCAAGGATTGACTTGGCTTGACCGAATTTTTGATGGCATTACCATTAGGAATGAAGAGTCATGCCATTCGTAGTTTCATGATTACGCCATGTAGTTACAATATTTCTGGGGATATGTGTGTGAGTGATGGAACTTCACATTACATCAGAGGTAGTCTCCACGAAAGGTTGGTAAACAAACCCGTAACTGCGTCAAATTGCTTTCAGAATTAGACTGGTGACATGAGGGCTGTCAAGTCTAATCGGTGGGGGAGCTCTCAGAGAAAATGTAGAATATTTGAAGACCACTCAAGGTGAATATGTGGAATACTTTACCCTGAGATTATTGCTTTGCAAATCTAAAGGCTCAAAATAGATGGTCGTGAAAAACAAAGCACAATACGAAAGAAATGGCACCGACAACATTCCAACGATTCTACGCCCAATTTTCATTTTTTACACTAACTGTGCTTGGCATTAATGGCGAATTACTGAATCCCCTCTCCTATATATCTGTCGTACGCTTCGTATAGGCTAAATTGTGTACAAATTTTAGCCATGGGCCCTCTAGCAGGGAACATGCGTTTTATATGAACAGAAACGAGGTCGGCGTTGGTCTTATCTTGGCGGTCCACAGCAACATGCTACCGACGCAGTATGAAAGTTTGTGCCACTGTGTGTGGAACAAATACTTGAGACATCACAAGTATTGTGGTGGATTCTTCAAAGATAGACCTGGAAGATAATATTATTCTGTTAATCGAATTTGTGGAAGTCTGACTCGATTCACAGTTCGATGAAAGAGTATGGGCCGCTCAGTTAGCGTCTAAACAAAAACTTTTATTGTATTCAATACGTGCACACAAAACGAAAAGATTAAGTTACTCACATGCAAGGAGACGAATCCTTTCGATTTTCATGTTTGTTGTCAATAAGTCAAGGTAAGTATTACAAGAAAAAAAACGCCTTTCGGCTATGGGCAATAGCATTAGTTCTCTTTATCACAGATGAACCAAACTTGTAGAAAGTAATTGCAAACGGAAAGAGGAGAGCCATGCCGATTTCGTCTGCAGTCACTCGGTCAAACGTAACGGACTGTAACTATAAATAGAGGTTTGTTCAACAATGGATTCCTGGGAATAACATTAGTTTTGTTTTACACTTACCTCTGCTTACCTAATAAATTTATAGGTTAGGAACACCATGGATGGAAACAACCGTATCGTTTCAGAGTCTGCAGCCATACGTAATGTTTGTAAAATCTGACGCCTGTCAACAAAACTTCAAAAATCTTCTTCTTCAGCTTCACCTGTCAGAAGCCTTTCACATTTGGTTTAGAACATCTCTAGGGAAGTCAGATTCAAAAAGTTTGTTCAAATTGGTTCCCTGGGTTAATATTTGGGCTCCCTATGGTAGCCCGAATTTTAACTTAGTGCAATATGAGTAACTTTCTATACAAATCTTCATCTTCAGATCCTCTAGTCAGAATGCTTTCATATTTGGTATACAATATCTCTGGGGGAGGGGGGGGGGGGGTGGGGTGTCAGATTCAAGTTTGTTCAAATCGAGTCCGTTAATATTTGGGCTCGCTATGGTAGCCCAAATTTTAACTTAATGCAATATGAAGAAATTTCTTTAAAAATGTTCTTCTTCAGATCCAACAGTCAGAATGCTTTCATATTTGGTATACAACATCTCTAGGGAAGTTAGATTCAACTTTGTTCAAATCGAGAGCCTGGGTTAATATTTGAGCTCCCTATGGGAGCCAGAATTGGCCATGTATCTGAAGAATTAGAAATTTTGTATTCAGTCCCCTCTAGAGGTGTGTAGCTAAGATTAATCAACATAGGTTGTATCAAGGGGCTTCATGGGGGAGAACCACATTTTACATAATGATCAACTGTAGAAAAGGCATGATGCTTGGACTATTTTTGTCACTCCTGAGGGGTTCAAGGATCGACAATGTATCCTATGGGGATGGATTGCTTAATGTAGACACATTCTTGGACTCTGTTTATATCGTGTTCGGTTTAAGGTGAGCGCTTCAGGCCCCGTGGGGCCTCTTGTTTAATTTAACAAGGAATATATTCCTCGTTAAAATCCACCCATTCGAATTCTAAGCCGAATGTTACAGGCCTGCGTGACATGCATTCCAACCTTAACTGAACAACTAGAATTTCTCGGGTGTTTTGATTGCGCATCTCGTATTAAAAACCGCTGACCCACATTTGGATTGCTTGACCAATACATGAAGCACTGATTCCTGTCAACCCAGATTGTGTTATCCTACTGACAAGAATGAAGACACCAGGGTACTTTGACCCTTTCTCTTATGAATCGACCATAGCCTCAAAAACTGCCGTGCAAATTTTGTTATTTTTTCATTCTTTTCCCTCGGCCCTTGGCTTGTTTGTGACCCCGATTGTGTTATCATACTGACAAGAATGAACACACCGGGGTACGTTAATCCTTTATCTTACGAATCGACCATAGCTTCAAAAACTGCCGTGCAAATTTGGTTATTTCTTCATCCTTTCCCTCTGCCCTTGACTTGTGACCACACATTGGAGCGAGCTCGTCGGGCCTGTTCTAATGAGGGACCATAGGCTGTGGATAGAGGGAAAATTTCTTCTGGATTTATCGGAAAAATAGATAATTCTGCTTACAATGAGTACGGGATTAAACGGCCCTTGGAGGCGAGATACGGGGAGGCTGAATGAGGAGCCTATGTTGCTATGGGTAGAGTAGATCAAGTGACGGTGAATTTAGTTGACCAAACTTATATGCCCAAAAGTAGAATGTTAGTTGAGCAGTCTCCCGCACCCCATTTGTACTGTGCATATTTGTGTGCATTGTTGAAAACTAATAATTAAAAAAAACCTGTTGAACTCCCTTCAACTTCAACATCCCAACGCCCCTCTATCTGTTTATTCAAGATTAGAAAATAAAAAATTTCCCTGCGTCTTTTGACACGTTTTTCACGACAACCTATGACTCTTCCCGCGTAATCACAAGACAACCAGAATTAATTACAATTAATAGGACACGTACAACATCCCTAGATAAACTGCCCCTTTTTGCTCTCCCCAGATTATGGAATGGATTGGAACTGGAAATGAGAAACATTCAAAATATAAACCTTTTCAAAAAGACTCTAACGTTGAAATACATACTCTGATTATATTCACTGTAATAACCCATTCTGTCCTGAGTGCCAAATCAACACCCACTAGTTAACAAACCACCTAACGTGCTCATCCAGTATCTTCATTAAGCGGCCCATCCACAGTCAATATAATTGTCAATATTATTGACTCAATATTATTGACAATATAATGTTTGCCCTCAACTGCACTATCATTTTGATCAATATTTCTTTCATTTCTGATTCGACAATCATAGGATTGATTGATCAATCTTTGATTGATTTTGCCATGTTGATGGCTCTGTGTTTTTGACAAGAATGAAATATTGATCAATACAATTGATGTGACAAAAATGCACATCAATATTATTGACAATACGTCAATAAATATTTGAGCTCTCTGATATTCTTCAATACATTGATCAAGTCTTCAATATCGCCCATTCATGATCAATAAGATTGTCAATATAAATTATTGACAATTATATTGACAATCATATTGAGTGTGGATGGACCGCTTTAGACTCCCACACATTAGAACATAGGTCTATCTATATTTCGTACTTTGTCTGGTAATCTCGGCTGTTTCTTATGCTGTCTCATCTACCAAATCTTATCAGTCAAGATTAGCACCAACCACTGTGAATAACAACTAAGAATCGCACATAATTTAATATCTTACCTCCAACAAGTATCTGGAAATTTCATTGGTTCAAAGACGTCACATGCAGACTGCATATAAAACCATATACTGCCTGTCAACATCAATATACGCTGACAGCTATGGGTAATCTCCTCTTTGTTCATTGATTATTCAAAATGGCGGCAGCCGATAAACGCTTCAAGTTGAAAGATTGAGTATTGGAAGCCCATATTTGGTCTGAAGTGCAGGTTAGGCAACTTAAAAGGCTTCATATTCTGTGGATGTGTGTCATGTTACCTTCGAAATGCTGTTTGGTATGTATGAATTTGCCTTGTTACAATTTTTGGGAGAGTGCTTGTAGGCAAAGACACGTGAACACATTGTAAGAATTCTCTCATTTAATATTGATCGCTGTTGTTATTAGTTCTGTGCATCGATGCAGCAGTCGGTAAGATATATTCGTTACACAGTTTGTTGGTGGCCTAATATGGTACATATGGTGTCAGTTAATTTCATATTGGACGAGAGCGAAGCTCGAGTCCAATGTGAAATTAACTGACACCATATATACCATATTAGGGCACCAACAAACTGCGTAACTAATAATAGCCAATCAGCCAATCTGGCTATGCCATCTCCCTACAGTATGCATGCTTTATTCTGTAATTGTATGTTTCATTTTATTTTTGTAAAACGGCATATCATATATATCGTTAACCCTTTACCCAACGTAACGGCCAAAACCGGCCAGCGCTATTCTCAAAAATCGTCAATTAATTTTCATTATTTTTTTTATTTTTAGCCTCAAAAACATCGGTTATGACCCCTCATTGGAACGAGCTCGTTCCAATGAGTGGTCATAACCTATGTTTTGAGACAAAAAATGAAAAAAATTAGTTATTGAAAATTTTTTTTGGCAAGTGTCGTCTGCTTTTCAGATCAGGTAAAGGGTTAAATAAAACATCTATCTGTGTTCGCCATTGATTTGTGGGCTATTCAATAAACTAATCATTTTATATGGGTGTGAAATATGGGCTTCTGGTATCAACTTGAGCAGATTGGATGCAAATCCGTATGAAGTCTCCCATTTCGAATTCTGTGAGTATTCTTTTGGTACGGACAGAAGATTTTCAAATCGTGTAGTACGAGCAGAACATGGTAGATTCCCATTAGCTCATGGGAGTATTTTAAGCGCTTTCACATACATGGTAAACGTATCCAAGGCAAACAGTGAATCGTTGATACATAAAGTAGCTTCTACATAGGACAACTATGTATTTCCCTTAAGCACCTCGGATTAGATTAAACATATTTTATTTGTTTATAATCAACAAAAAGGATTGGATAACAAGTGCCCAGCACTTAGATTATATCCTTTCCTTGAAATACGTTTACAATAACAAATTATGACATGTTTACAAGTAGTTACATGAATTTATATGTAATGGCGAACCAAAACGTGTATATTGAAAAACGTATGTATATATTGAAACAATTTTGTGTATGTACAAAGTTAGAGAAGAAAGCTGATGGGTACTCAACTTTGCAAGAGACAAACAAAGAGGTGTGGGTGGGGGGAGGGGAGAAGAAAAATGAAATGCCACACTACAACACTGCTTGCCTGGGTCAGCAAGCCTATGGGCCACATTTCGGCACTATCGCTACTCCTACGGAGTCCACACCACTACTATTGCCAGGACAGACAGGACAAACAAGTGAAAAGAAATAAGCCATGTGTGAGGTAAACGGAGATGACCACTGACTTTAAAGATCAACAGAATAGGAAAAGGATGCTTTTAGACTCCTGTGCTCATCTAGCGGTCTTTGTCTTAAAACCGCTCCGTGGTTTTTATGATTTTGTACACTGCGAAAAAGGTGAATATTGACGGAATCCGGTAAGTTTGGAATACCATAAAGAAGATCATTGGCCGTTCTTATTGGCAGATGCACAAGATTTCTCTGTAGGACAAGTCTTTCGTCTGAGTAGTTACTGCAGTTGAAGAAGTAATGGTTCGTGTCTTCGGTCTCATAACCACATGAACAGTTAGGTGTATTTTGAATATAGTGAGAGTATTTATCAAAATTTAAGTCGCTACAGGAATTTCGCAGCTTGCAGTGTATTATATTGACCGCCCTATCGCCATTGTTGAAGTACTTAGGTGGTCTACACACGCCTGTAGTGAAATATTTAACAAAGTTATTCAGTGAATCAGACTGTCTAACTTCTAGAGGTAGTGCATTTCATTCGGAAATGCAAGAGGGAATAAATGACCGCTTAAATACTTCCGTGTGTGTAAGTGGTAGTTTAAAATTGGAATGGAACCGGATGCTATACGGGGAAATGTCTTCAAACGTTCGGGGTAATAAGCTGTCCGAGAGGTGTCTGAGGGCCTGGTTATTTGTAATTTTGAAAAATGTGATCATTTTGTGGAGATGGCTTCTATGTCTAAGGGTTTCCCAGCCAAGTTCTGCAAGTAGAGTAGATACTGGGACAGATCTCGTTAGACCGGATATTATTCTAGCTGCATCGGCGTGGATTCTATCCAATTTTGAAAGTAGGTAATCATGTGCACCAGCCCATACCACATCCGCGTATTCTAAAATAGGGAGTATAAATGATTTATATAGAATTTCAAGGCTTTTTCTACCAAGGATATACTTAAGTTTTCTTAGCTGGGATAGCCTGGCGTTGGCCTTTTTACATAGTCTATTAATTTGGCTATGCCAGTTTAGGTCCCCCTGTAAGGTCAGACCGAAGTGGGTGTGTGACATTGCGAGTTCAAGTGGCGTCTCACCAAACATTACAGCATTATTTAGGTTAAGCTGTTTCTTGGAGAATAGAACAGTTTCGGTTTTTGAAGGGTTAAACGTAACTAACCATGTATTTGCCCATTCGGAAATGGCTTTGAGGTTTTCATTGGACTTTGTAGCAATGCCATCCGGTTCGTGCCCACTTTCTGTAAAGCTTGTATCATCCGCAAATAATCGACACACGTCCGGTGAATCCAGATTTTCAGAAATGTCATTAATGTATATCAAAAAGAGGAACGGACCCAAGACAGAACCCCGTGGAACACCACAATTAACAGATAAGTACTCGGATGAAATTGAGATACAAGTTACCCTTTGTTTACGATCAGACAAATAGCTGCTGGTCCACTCGATGAGTGGTCCAGATATACCGTTTGTCTCAGTTTATAAATAAGTCCTTTGTGCCACACTCTATCAAATGCTTTTGATATATCACAGAATGCTCCAAGAGAAAACTGGTTCCTATCAAAGGCCAAGCAGAGATTATGATATATTTCGATGAGTTGGTAAACGGTGCTATGCTGGGGCAGGTAACCGGACTGATATTTAAAAAATAAATTATTAGCACAACAATGTTCGTACATTTGGTTAAAACAATCCTCTCCATAACTTTACTGACACAGCTAAGAAGAGAGACTGGTCTGTAGTTATTAGGATCATGGGCATCTCCCTTTTAAAAAATCGGCACGACTGTTGCCAGCTTTCATTCTGATGGGTAGACACGTAAGGAGAATGAGAGCCTAAATAACTGAACCAATGGCTTGCATATTGTGGTTTTGGTTTCTTTTAGCATGCGGTTGCTAATACCGTCGTGTCCAGTTGCTTTTTTGGTATCTAGATTGCTAGGAATCCGGATCATTTCGTCTTCGGAAAAGTCAATTTCAGACAGGCTCTCAGAACATTTTGGTCTGAAGTCAGGTAAGCTATGTCCATCGTCATTTATTTTACTATTTGATAGAAATGTTTTATTGAGTAGATTGGCTTTGTCCTTGTTATCTGTTATCATAACTGTGCTGCCTGCATCATCTTTGTGGTTTAGAAAGGGGACGGAAGGCTTACTCACAAAATTATTAAGTAACTGTTTGACAGTGTGTCAAAAGACTTTAGGGTTTCTACTCACTGCAAGTGAAGTATCTAGATTTGAAAAATAAGTAGATTGAGCCTTCTTTTTCATATTATTTACTTTGTTACGGGCATGTTTATATTTTTCAATTATTAATGGGTTTCGGTCTTTCAAAGCTCGTTAACGAAGACTATCTCTCTGACGAATTTCACGGCGAAGAGCCGAGTCAAACAAGGGTTTATCATTAGAACGGATGACTACGCTGTGAGATGGAAGACATTCTGTGTCAATATCAAAACAAATTGTTGTAAATTTGTGGTATGACGCATCAAGTGTAGCAGTGTCGGAAATAAAAGACCAATCTGTTTCGGATATTAGAGTGTTCATTTTGGGGGAAATCAGCCCTGTTGTAATTCCAAATCTGTCGAATTTTCGTTTCGTTCTGTGTTATGCCTGTCTCTATAGCTGCTGATACAGCCTTATGGCCGGAGACACCAGGTTCGTGGACTTCCGAGTTTAAAACCACAACACCATCACTTACTATTATAGGGTCCAATAAAGTACTTGAGGTTGGTGTTACACGAGTCGGTTCCTTGATTGCGTTATGCAGGTTGTAATAATTTATAATTTCATTTAAACGACTAGAAGGGTTAAGAAGGTCGCTATTCAAATCACCGGTGATTATCAGGGACGGGTTTATACTGAGTGAGTCTTCAATGGCGCCTTCCAGCTTCTCCCAGTATTCGTTACTAGAGAATTGAACCGATCGATATGCTAAACAGAGCAAGAACTTGTGTTTTGAGGTAATCTCAGACCATAAGACCAACTGGTCAAATTCTAATTCCGGTAAACGTTTGGCATATATTTCATTTGAGAAATAAACCGCGACACCGCCACCGTGATGGTTCCTGTCCTTTCTGACTGGTGAGAGGTAACCCGGGATTAGCACATTGTCGGAATTAAAACTGGGATCGAGGTGCGTTTCGGCGAAGCAGATTATATCAAAATCGTCTATATCATCTGTAATATGATCGAGCTTATTTCTGATGCTTCTGATATTATAATTGAGTATAGAAATAGTGGTTTTTTTCTACTGATTCAGTTCTGGATGGTCCAGGGTTAACTTCAATGTCCCCAGACAGGAGAATGATACCAAGGATGACACACAGAGCCAATGAGAGACGGCGTTTAACGGCGCGGATCTTCACAGAGTGCTGAGTTCCGATCGGTTGTCTGGTTACACAGTACCTACACACGAGAAAATTATAATGAAGTCCGATTGCCGACCCGTGCTGCTCTATGTTACTACCCATGTTTAGGGGCTAAGTGACAGGTGGAGAGAGGGTGTCAGTGCATTGTGGAGTGCGGTTAGTGTTTTTGGTATAGAATGTTTGTGTGGCAGTAAGAGTGTGTTGTAGTGTCTTAAGAGGGTGAAAGGAAAAACAGGAATTATAAGATTACAAGTATATACAGTTTGTAACAAAATAAGATATATTATACACATGTCATACTGGATAGGTTGTGAGGTGGTATCGGATTGTAATTCAGAGAGCTGAAGTATTTCTCAACCCTTCTCCTAGAGCAATTTACATACCTTGAACAGTACCAATTGATCTTCCAAAACACACTCTCTTTTTGTCACCCTTCCACAAAACACAGCCCACGGTCCCCATCGGAACAAGCTCAATGACCTCGTTTCGATCAGGACCACAAGCTCTGTCCTGCAAGTAAGAGGCAAAAACAATAAAGTTTGAATGGCGATTTTTGTATATCACATGGGCTGACTCAGTCAACTCGTTACGCAAAGGGTTGAAGAAAAATTTTAGTTGGAAATTTATATTGGTTCCACTGCCCTGTTCCCACACTCTTCAAAAGGGTAACCGACAACAAGTAGAATTTAAGTACGGACAATCAAGAAAACTGGCCTTCACGCCGAATTTTATAGGATGTATTTTGGGCATATGAGCTGATAGCTGAATGCAAAGTAGTATATTTGTCCGTTCAAATCACTGAAGTCACGAATGACCTGATTTGTCCGTTCAAATCATTGAAGTCATGAATGACCTGATTCCTCTAAATTTATATGAGAGATGTCTGTATAGTAGTCACCCTCATATACATGCAAAGAAATAATGTTAGGTAATAATATATTGAAAAACGGTAGAATCTGGAAGACAGATAAAAATTAAAATTTAGAGCGGAAAACAATGAGTTCACGAAGTCCAGTAAAGGGTTGGCCAATTCCGTAAACCTTCAGTGAACTTTTAATTTGTCGCTCGTGTGTGTCGTTAGTAGACAACAGTCAAGTCTGCAAAATTTGTCCAGAATTCAAATTCACGCTCGATGACGCGAATAACGCCATGACGAGTGATTAACATCTTGGTCTCAATGTAATGTGTCAAAGAGAATGTTTAAATTTGAATGGGCTTTTGTATCCTTCATCACCAAAGGAGTACATGTTTCAGTGGATTAAGATAACTGGGAAAAAAATCACACACCACAACCTGAGCTAGCAGATAAATCCGTCGGCAAACAATAATATTTTGACATATGCCTGCACCCCGTAATAAGATCTAATTATTGATGCAACAGGGAAGACGTTTTGGTGTTTGGATGTTGTGCATGACATGGATGAGCACAAAACTTCGTTTAGTACCTGGGCAATGGGATATTTAATGGTTAAGCAGTTAGGGAGTAGAAGAGTGTGGACACTGGAGAGGCGGGAGACGCAGAACGAGGACTGAGGAATCTATTTTAAAATCCACTAAACACTACGAATCCATTTATAAACCGTGAAAATGAGATTTCTTAAGTTCATGGTACAAAAAGTGTGGCCAGATCGAGATCATAATCAAATGTGACAGCATCTTTGCTAATATTGCTGGCCGGTTTTGACTAGTTACTTAACCATTTAACCACTGCGAATAGCAGATGACAGTTGCATAAGCAATTCTCGAACGGCTCACAAAATTCATTCTTGTCCCAAAACACAGCTTGCGACACCCCACTGGAACGAGCCTGTTGGGGCCGGGTCCTAATTTACCTGTACAGCAGAACTTGTTTACCTCAGTAGGCAAGCACTAGTTCACTTTTCGGGTGGGAGGGGGGTGGCGCATTCGAATGAGGCGTCACAAGATATGTCTGTGAGGCAAGACTGAGATCATAATAAACTTTGAATGGCATTTTTGTGAATATTGCTGGCTGGTTCTGGCCTTTGCGAGTGGAAGACGATAGTTGCAAAAAACATTTCTTGGGTAACTGTGAAAATTCATTCTTTGTCGCAAAACACAGCTCATGTTCCGTCATTGGAACGAGCTCATTGAGATCATTCAATGAGGGGCAACAAGCTACGTATCTGTGGTTGAATTGGGAACATAATAAAATTGGAATGACATTTGAATATTCCTGACCTGTTTTGAATAGTTACTTAACCCTTTGGCCAGTTGCTTACCTCTCTACCAGCTGTGAGTGGCAGACGACAGTTGTAAAAGTATTTCTGGAATAACTGAAAAAAATTATTTCTGTATCTCAAAACACAGCTCATGACCTCCAATGGGAACGGGCTCGTTGAGCTCATTCCAACGAGGGGTCATAAGTTATGTCTGTGAAGCAATCCAGAGAACATAGTAAAATTTGAATGGCATTTTTGTGAATATTGCTGGCTAGTTCTGGCCAGTTACTTGGCCGTTTGCCAACTACGAGTGGAAGACGACAGTCACAAAACCCTTTCTTGAGAAATGAGTTGGAAATACCGAAAATGAATCAATCCGTCAATGCTCAGATATCACTCAGAGAAGTGAATGTTGTCCTCCACTGAAATGAAAATCGGCAATGAAAATGAGCTCAAAGGAGAAATATTTGATGACGAAACAGTTGCCGGTAGGAACAAACTATGCATATGTGGAGAATTTAAATAAAAATTCACGACTCAGCCCTTACTTGAATGAAATAAAAAAATCACTAAATTGAGAATTAGTAACCACAGTCTTGAAATTGATAAAGTGGGGCTCAAACAACCCCAAATCTCGGAAAAACCTCAGAATACATAAAAAAAGTGGCACAAACGCGGTTCAGTCTGAGGTGTATTTCATAATGCGATGTCCGGTGTACAACATTACATGGAAGCATTTATTTAAACTTTCGCTGCGGAAAGCGACTATTGTCACCTATTTTATGATGATTATCTGTCCGTTCTGGTATGCGCAGTTCAAACATACCATCTGATTAAATTGTTGGAAAGGGTACAGAGAGCCCTTTCCAACAATTAATCAGATGGTAGAGTTTCAACTATGTTAGAGATTTTATTAAACTTTCTCGCATACAGGCGTACACAGAGGTCCCTCCATTTTTGGATAAAGTGGGCATGGCAGTAAAAGGGTTAATGGA
Organism: Pictodentalium vernedei; assembly: GCA_031216915.1. Classification (NCBI taxonomy): domain Eukaryota; kingdom Metazoa; phylum Mollusca; class Scaphopoda; order Dentaliida; family Dentaliidae; genus Pictodentalium; species Pictodentalium vernedei. The sequence goes on along the minus strand of CM062297.1, from coordinate 573,139,752 downwards.
ATTTAGAATAAAGCAGGATACGTTATAACCGTTACTTATTCCTCGTTCCTTATTCGACAATCGTTATCGACCAATTTTATCGGTTGATAACGAATGTCGAATAAGGAACTGGGAATAAGTAACAGTTGTCACGTCCGTAATAAGTATGAATGAAAAGGATAAATTCTTAACTGTAATGCGTAATGTGGGAATCTCACTTTCACGGCTTGAGCTCCAAGATTGCTACGGTTTTGAACCGTGATAAAATCGGCGTGTTTAGGCCACGGTAAACAATTTCTACGGTGGCACTACGGTGTGACTACGGCGCCCACGGAAGATCTAAAGAAGCTCTAAGGATGTACTAAGGCTGTGCTGAAGAAATACCAAGGATTCGCCAAGGATTATTATGGTTATGTGATGGCTTTCCTCCGATTATGCTACGGCACCGCCGGAAGCGCTTCGGACAAGCTACGGCTGTCCTATGGTTTGTACCGGTAGTCGCGCCCATGCTACGGTGTTACGGATATGCTACGGTACTGCAACGGTTCTTCTACGGTCTCTACTGTTATGTCACGATCATGTCACGATCTGCCATGGTTTGGTCGGTTAAAACTGTATATTTGACCCACCAGACCAACTTCTCTCACCGGGACACAACCGTAGCATATTCGTAGTCTATCCGCCTCTTTCCAAATGCCATCGATTTTGTTAGCGTGTTGTGTAAGGTGGCTTCGAAAAAATGCTGAGTCAGCATATTTGCAAATATTTTTTAAAATATCTTCTCCAGAACCACTGATCAGAATCTTCGGATATTTGGCATACAGCATCCATAGAGGGTGGGGGGGGGGGGGGGGCAGGTACAAGTGTCTTCAATTCGGTTGGTATTTGGGCTCAATACATGAGCCCAAATCTTAACTTAGGGAAATATGAGAAATAAGCTTTAAAAATCTTCTTCTTCAGAACCGCTGACCAGAACGTTTCAATATTTGGTAAACATCATTGTTGCCAGGGACAGATTCAAGTTTGTTCGCATCATGTCTCTCAGTTAATATTTGGGCTTCCTGTGGGGTCCCGAATTTTAACTTAGTACAATATGAGGAAATTTCTTTTAAAAATCTTCTTCTTCAGATCCACCTGTCAGAATCCTTTCATATTTGGTATATAGCATCTCTAGGCTGGTCAAATTCAAGTTTGTTCATATCGGGCCCCTGGGTTAATATTTGAGCTCTCTATTGGAGCCCAAAGTTTAACTTAGTGCAATATGAGAAAAGTTCTTTAATCTTCTTCTCCAGAACCATCAATTAGAATCTTTTGATATTTGGTATACAACATCTCTGGGGGGGGGGGGGGGGGGGGATCAGATTCAAGTTTGTTCAAATGGAGTTTCTGGGTTAATATTTGGGCTCGCTATGGGAGCCCGAATTCTACCTTATTGCAGTATGAGGAAATATCTTTAGAAATCCATTTTTCAGCTCCAGGAGTCAGAATGTTTTCATATCTGGTATGCAACATCTATAGGGGGCACAGATTCAAATTGTTCAAATCGGGTCCCTGGGTTAATATTTGGGCTCTCTATTGGCGCTCAAAGTTTAACTTAGTGCAATACGAGGAAATGTCTTTTAAAAAAATTTCTTCGGATCCACCTGTCAGAATCCTTTCATATTTGGTATACAACATCTCTAGGCGGTGCCAGATTCAATTTGCTCAAATCGAGTCCCTGGGTTAATATTTGGGCTCCCGATGGGAGCCTGAATTTTAACTTAGTGCAATGTGAGGGACTTTCTTCAAAACTCTTTTTCTCCAGAACCACCAAATAGAATCTTTTCATATTTGGTATACAAACATCTCTGGGAAGATCAGATTCAGTCCCTGCTCACTTTGGGGGAGGGGAGGGGAGAGGGATAGGCGAGGGGTACATGTTTGTTAAAATCCATTCCTAAATGAGTTTTTTTCATAAAATTTACATTTCAAACTGCAGTAACATAATAACCCTTGAAAGTTTGGCAGTGCTGGTCTACAGCTGATAGAATTGGAAGCAGTCAGGAAGACCTATGATAATAATCATCTGGCATGGACACTAGAGTTATGAATAATTTCATGACTTCATTCCTCTGTAGTGTTGACGAACCATGACTAACTGCATGTGATCTTCTTTCAGCCACTTTATCAGGTGAGCGATTAAGGCCCCTTGGGGCCTCTTGTTTCGAATATATATTTTTAATCTTATTATTGTATATTTGTATCTCTTATGTATGTGATTTGGCATCAGCCTCGTGTGGGTGTTATTGCCAGTTTCCCATCCCATCCAATTCCCCATCCCATACTCTCTCCACTTACTCCTCGTCATCTCACTTCAATTTCGCTCACGGTTTCACGAATAAGATTTTCTATACTTTCCATCAAGTGTGATGCCGTCAGTCAATTGAATCTTGGAACTTTCTGTTATTGATGGAGAGGCTGAGCAATATTAATGTTGAACCTGCGTTTGAGTGGCAGCAGCCTCCACAAAATAACGTATACAAATCAAACCTGACAGCATACAAGACAATAGCTGACAATGTGTGACTGTCAAACTGGTTATAGTATGAAGTTGATTCCCGTACTTCAATATTTTCTTGGAATTGATCCTGGCGGGAGACGGGAGAGATGTTGCATTCTCGCTATATTTTCGCGTTGAGTTATTTGTGTCTTTCTGAATTTGCCCGAGCTCCGCTATGTTTCAGATGATAGCCAATGAACTCTTTTAAACTGATTCTTCAGTCACTAACTGATAATTTAAAGCTAGTGAAAAGGGATTATTGGTTGATGGCAAATGATTAATGAACTGCCCCTTGAGTCTTTCGTGGAGATTGGGCCGTTCCTCAAAATATATGCCTTGCGTCTCCAACTTTCTCCTTCCTGCCTCCCACCATTACCATGCAGTCGGGAGATATCGAGTTCAAACTACCCCACTCGCATCGATCATCATCGCGACGCCCCCGATGGCAGCGAGAAACAATGTGCATAACTCTGTTTTAGACGAAATGAATGGGAAAATTGATGTTGAAGTTGATTTGGAAAGGACCAAGGGCTTGCAAGCAAGAGGCACCTGACCTCTAGGATGCACGGAGGCAGCACGTGCCCTTTTTCGCCAGAAGTGCACTGCAAAGAAAAACGTTATACTTTCCGAGAACTGTAACTAAGAAACTCTCGAGTATTCATTTCTAGCGTGTTTTACGTGTACCTAAGGTAATGGGGAAGGGAGATTATGTATAATAGTAGAGGCTGATCGATAATCGTCAAACAAAGAAGCTATACAATCGGCGGGGTGAGTTCTGAAGCTTCATATCTCTCCTTGAGTGCAACAAGGCGCCATGTGCAATACAAATGCGCCTTGTTGCTCTCATTGGGATAATGCCAGTACTATCGAGCGCCATATTACAATTTATGACATGTTGTAAACTCCCGATCTCAACTCACCCCCGAGTCGATTGCCCTTTTTGATAGTCCTGCCCACTTTGCCCTCGGATGATTCCAGCGCCGATCTCATGGATGCAACAATATTTGGGAACACCAGAGTGCAGGCATGCACAAATTATGTGAACGGGCGCTTCAGTCTCCTATCTTTTGGCCTAAAACGAATAAGACAACCGATTATTCGCTCGCGAAAATTACTTGCTCTGGCAGATAGCCAGAACGTTTAGTCGAACTGTTTGTAGTACTCAGCATTTAAATCTCCCAGAATCCTTATATAGAACCTTTATATCTTATAATGCAGATAAATCCTTCGACATTTATACTGACATACTTTGATGTAATGCACTGTATATAACAGTATATTTATTTATTTATTTATTTATTTATTTATTTATTTATTTATTTATTTATTTGTGTTTAAGGTCACATATTTCTGCTCAGTGGTTAATCGTGACCACAACATGGATATAAAGTCAAGTCCAGCGAATCATTTATACTCGTGTTTCCCATTTTCGAGGACTTCCACCCCAGGCATTGGAGACCGAGTCCTATTTTACCAGTAAAACGGAACTTTTTACCACAGTAAACAAGCACTGCTCCACCCCCGGGGTCAACAATATATTATACAGCAGCATGTCATTTTAAAGACTCGAGAAATTTGCCGCTGAATTCTTGGTTTCTCATTTCAAAATTTGTTCGAACAGTGCTAATCATATCAGAATAACAGAATTTCTAGTGCCTAAAATGTCTGAATAAAGGTGACCAGAAAAATTGCTTTTCTGAAATAAGTGAAATAACCCTTTTCGGGTCGCCTCAATTTTTAATTTGCAGAGGCCTGCGTTGCAGACATAGATCTCGTCAATCTCGTATCATGTACAAGTTATCTCATGAAACTAGTAAGCGACAGTGAAAGGCAGACATTGTATACATCTAATATGTTTTATATTCGTTTCTTTCCAGTATCTAGAGAAACGGTTCAGCAGAGGTGTGCGTGTGATGGGAACCCTCGTATTTATGTTACATATGGTAAGCATTATAAGTTGTCGGAACGAGTAAAGGTCAATCATTTGCAAAGTTCATACCAGTCTTGCAAGGGTTTGACGGGCATTTGCAGATCAATGGCATAATCTTTCACTTTCGTCTCAGGGAAATTATTGAGAACACGGCAAAAGCTGATAAAACTTTTAAAAAACATTCAACCCCTTCAGTACAGTAAATATGCATAATATATCGTCCTTTGAGTGAAACTTCAAGGTGCCATCTGCAATGCACTGCAGATGGCACCTTTCTCCTCCCAAGGAGCGATATGGAGTGAAATAGAATGTGGCAGTCACTGAGAAGACAATGTAATATTAACAAGGTGGGTGGGAGGGGGGTTCGGTGTTAGTTTTGTTTTAGCTCCTTGCCATGATGCTGGTGGATGCTGGTGGATATTCTTGGTTAGGACAATAAATCTCTTGCCTCTAAATTGACTCTTTACCTAACATGAAAAGCAGACGACACTTGCAAACAAAATTCTTGAATAACTCATTTTTTTTTCCAAAACATAGGTAATGATCCCTCGTTGGAACGAGCTCGACGAGCTCGTTCCAAAGAAGGGTCATAACCTATGTTTTGGAGACAGAAAATGAAAAAATAATGGAAATTGTATGGTGAATTTGTAAATAGCGCTGGCCGGTTTTTGGTCGTTACGTTGGGTAAAGGGTTAACTATATTTTGGCATTTTGACCAAATTTTCCCCTGAAAACTGAATCAATTTTTGACCTTTTATATCTCGAGCTAAAGTTTCATTGTCATGTCTATTCTGATGGGACATATTTTTAAAACCCTCAGAGGGTTATGATTTAATGTCTCTCCTGCCTTCAAATGTAAAATAGAGTGGCTATACGCTGTGGCCCCCCCCCCCCCCCCCCCCCCCCCCCCCCCCCCCGTCGGAACCTCGGGAATTGCAGCAGTGCTCTGTTTTACTTATAAAATAGGATACCAATCACCATTGCTTTGGGTGGAAGTCCTAAATTGAGCAACATGGGTATAAACGATTGACTAAACTCCATGTTTCGGTCACGATTAGCCATTGGGCAGAAATATGTGACCTTAAACACCAGTAAATAAATGCACCGTGGGCGGTATGGTAGGCTATATTACGGTTCCCTTCTGGAACACCGGAATGGAGCATTAATTCCAATGTTCTTTAACTGCCAGATGACATTCATCATTTATCCATTGTGCACGACATCACAATTTGTTATTTTAATCTTTTTTCAAGTTTTCAAAAAATTTCAACAAAACCACATCATGTGACACATGTCTGGAACGAGCTCGTTCCAATGAGTGTTCACAAGATATGGTCCCGTCGACATTTTTAATTTTTTTTTTCAACTGCTTAATAAGTAAATTACGCGGGGTAAAGGGAGAAACTGAAATTTTCAAATTCAGGAAGTCATTGTATAATGTGTTGACATTTTACCCAAGATGGAAAGAACAAGATAACACATCTGAAATGCATGATGTTTATTTACACTATGTACAGAATGCACCAATGGCTGCTTAGTATGAGATGGGACTTCAAGTGAAGAAGAGAGTATGAGATTGGGAAAAATAGGGAGATCTCCGCTGCCTGCAAGTAAAAGTTTTCTATTTCAGTTGCGCCTATCCTGGACTGTCCTGGCTGTGTGCAGCTGGGATAGAAAACTTCTACTTTCCTTACCCCGACATGGCCTAAGCAATGTCTCCCTCTGGCTACCTGAGATGGGAGCCCAAGTTAAGACAAAGACAAACCATGTCCAGGTAAGAGAATGAAAGTGGACACTGAATGGGGGCCTATGATGAAGGCCCAAGAAAGGCTTGAGATCTCCCCATTTAGGTGGCTGCCTGATGGAGGTGGAGGGGAGGGGGTGGGTTTTAGCAAAGGCATGAAGGCTGCAAGTCTGCTGAGCAAGTGTTGCTAGAATGAAACAAAGGGAGTAAGTATCCTGTGTGGAGAGTGCGATTGGTTTGAGAATGGTAACATGAGAAGACAAAGAAGACTGTTCTGCTGGAGAGAAGGTTGTTATCTACAGGGGAAAAGTTCAAGTAGGGTGACTGGCAGAGTACAGTTGGGTTAGAAAAGCTGCTCTTTCCATGTTGTGTAAACTACAGGAAATTTAATTTCCTTTGAATTTACCAAAGATGGAAAGAACAAGATAACACATCTGAAATGCATGATGTTTATTTACACTATGTACAGAATGCACCAATGGCTGCTTAGCATGAGATGGGACTGCAAGTGAAGAAGGGAGTATGAGATTGGGAAAAATAGGGAGATCTCCGCTGCCTGCAAGTAAAAGTTTTCTATTTCAGCTGCGCCTATCCTGGACTGTCCTGGCTGTGTGCAGCTGGGATAGAAAACTTCTACTTTCCTTACCCCGACATGGCCTGAGCAATGTCTCCCTCTGGCTACCTGAGATATCCCAAGTTAAGACAAAGACAAACCATGTCCGGGTAAGAGAATGAAAGTGGACACTGAATGGGGGCCTATGATGAAGGCCGAAACGAAGCTGGAACCGCGGAGAGCCCCCATGAAGTGGACAGGTACCATCAGGAGCCACAATGGCATGGGGTGGCAGGAATGTGAGAAATGAAGGTTTGGCCAAGTGCAAATTGGGCTGCTCGAAGTACGGAGTCTGGTGTACGAATGTAGCGCATGTAACAGTCAGAAGACCACCGGCCTAGGGTTTTTATAATATGGTCTTCTAAACGAGCCCTGCAGGCAGAAGTGGCCGCACCAATGCGGAAACTATGACCAGAGTAACCGCAGGGTGATATACCAGAGAACTGGAGTGCTGTTTTCAGTTTCTGAATAAAATATGCTCTTGACAAGGGGAGTTGTTCTTCTGTAAGAAAAAAAAGGATGGTGAGGCTGAGTTCCGCCCTGGAGTCGCATGGCTTTGAAGTGCGAGAGGAATTTAACTGGACAGATGGACTGATCATTTGTAAACAAACGTATGCGCACGCCTGTGCGGAAAGGGTCTGTTTTGGAACATTTAAGGAGCACGGTGGCGGCTGTGTGGGTTGGGGAAATGGAGATATCATCAATGCACAAATTGGTAGTTGGATCGAAGACGTTGGTTAAAGTAGTGAATTCACCACAGCGCAGAAAACCAAAAAAAGCCAGGACGGAAGCCGTTTGCATAAGAAGGTTGGTGTAGGGAGAAAAGGGACCATGGTCTAGGCTGGTTGTGAGTTGTAATAAGATAGAGACAGTGATTGGCAAGCGGGCACGGCTATTGGGGTGTTGCATTTTTTTGATTGATTTCAGGATGGAGAGAACACGCTCCCAAGGAAGCCCATTAGGTGCAAGTAGTGGGTTCGGATAACCATTTGCTAGAAAAAAATATCGTATACCGGCCAGGTAAAGCTTGATAGTGGAATGGGAAAGCTGAAGTGAAGAATCGCAAAAGGCAATGAAGCGAAGAAGAGTCTGTTCATCCACTTGGGCGTGCGGAATAAGCTGAATATTGGATTGCAGAAGGAAATTCTTGAAACAATTGAATCCCACATAGTAGCTACGGCGAGTGGAGGTGGCAACTGCAGAAAACCAAAGGTTGTCCAAAACGCCTGGCAATACATCATTACTTCGGAGACTGGAGGGCAGGGATGTGGCTGTGGGTCGGCATCTGGAACCAGTCTGAAAAATTCCTGTGAAAAACGAGACAAAGCATCAGCGATTTTATTTTCTTTTCCAGGCAGAAATTGGGAATAAAACATGAAGTTGTAACGTAGAGCTGTAAGGGTAAGGCGGCGCATGAGACTCATGATCGGAGGAATTGGGGAGCGGCCTTTTCGAATGATTTGAACGGTGGCCTCAATGTCACAAAAAAAATATTATCCGTTTTGTGGACCATAAGTGTCCCCAGACGAGGGCTGCAACCACAATAGGGTACAATTCTAGGAAGGCCATAGACCACGAGGAACCGAGGTGGGATGACAGTTCTGCTGGCCAGGGGCTTTGGAACCAGTTTCCCTGAAAGAAACCACCAAAACCCATGGTAGAACTTGCAACTGGTTGAAGGGACAGGTCTGTGGAAAGTGTAAAATTTGAGGCTAGGAACAGGGAGACACCATTCCAGTCGTTAAGGAAGTCATGCCACATTTTGAGGTCCCCACGGCATTAGGCAGATATGGAAACATGGTGCCAGAGTTTTTGGACAGAGGTTGAGAGTTGAATCAGGTATGACATGAAGGCTCGTCCGGGAACCACAACCCGGCAGGCAAAGCTTAAATGACCTAGGAGGCTGAGGAGCTCCCGCTTAGTACATGTACGTTTGTGTAGAAATGATTGGAGTATGTTGGAGATCCTTTGTTTTTTATCCTCAGGGAGGCGGCGTTCCATATTTTGAGTGTCTATGATGATACCTAAATATTCCAAAGAATGTGTTGGCCCAATGGTCTTTTCCTTCGAAAAAGGGATTCCCAGAGTATGGAAAAGATGGAGGAGAGTATGGTGGATATGGTGCGGTTCACAAGAGTTGGGCCTGATGGTCAGAAAATCATCAAGGAGGTGCAGGATGTTTGGAATGGAAAAGAGGTTCTGGGCAATCCAACAGACGGCTTGTGACAGTTGGTCGAAAACTTTAGGGCTTGATCTACAGCCAAAGGCAAGGCGGGTATGGAAGTAAAAGTTATGTTTCCATTTGATTCCGTAAAGATGCCATTCGTCCGGGTGGATAGGGAGTAATTTGAAGGCTGATTTAATATCTGTTTTGGGGAGCCATGCATTTGGGCCCAGGGATTGGATGATTCGAACGGCATGATCAATGGTGATGTAAGACAGAGAGAAATCCTCTTTATCGATGAGCGAGTTAATGAAGCATGCAGTGGGAGAATTGTGGGGTGCAGATAGGTCTACGATCAGTCGCTGCTTACCTGAAAATTTCTTTTCGACAAGTCCAAGTGGGCTGACATGGTAAGACCAGGAAGGTGGAGAAGAAAATGGTCCTAGGAGGAAGCCGTCAGAGACTTCTTTGGCAAGCAATTTATCAACTGCTTAGGAATTGTCTATAGCCGAACGGAGATTTTTGATTTCGATACAGTCTGTTGGAAGAGTAGAGATGCCAGTGTGAAAGCCATGTCTGAGGCCACGCCACGAATGATGTCACTGACAAAAACTGTGTTTGGATGAGCAGAGAGGGCCTGCTCTAATATAGCGATGTTGATCGGAGTTGGCACTGGGTTGAGAAGGTGAGACGGGCTTGACGGTTGGAGTCATTTGCTTGGGCGTAAAAGAGGTGGTGGCTTCGCTGAAGTCTTGGGGCAGAGTGACTGTGGGTGAGGGTCTATACACTGAGAGCAGATGTGAAGAAATTTGCAATGAATGCCAAAGACACAACCCCTAGCAGAATTAAACTTCATGCATGGTTCTGAACGAGAAGAGAATGAAGCAGATTTTGGAGCAAAAGCAGAGCTGGAGGGAAGAGTTTTAGAAGCTGAGAATGGAGGCTGGCTTTTTTGAGTTGAGGCGAGTGGACATAATTTGGAGAAATGATTGGAACTGTTACAAAGGTAGCAGGTAAGAGCCTTTTGACCGGCAAAAATTTCACAAAACAGTTTATTGTCACGCACTGACCAGTCTACTTTTATATTACGCAGAAGCCAAGCTGCTGCTTTTGCCGAAAAAGCCAAATGATATTGGTAGAAAGTGTCGCCATAGGATGCTGCCATGGAGATCAGATCAGACTGATAAGTGTCTAATTCAAGGCGCCTGTTTGGGCAGACTTCGCAGACGATGGTTTTGTATCGGTTAAATGCTCTAACAAATTCGGGAAGAGTGAGTGATTTGGTGAGCCTATGGTCGTGTTTGGGGTCAGCATTTTTGAATGAATCTACAGGGGGCATGATGAGCTTTGCCAAGTTGACGTCGTTCCCAGCTAGGATGTCTTGTCTGAGGGAAGTAGTAATTTCAGAGTCAATGTTGGGGAGGTTAGCTAGGGGCACACCTTGTGACTGGATGAGAGATACAGGGATATGCTCAAGTACAGAATTGAAATTACCTGAGTTGGTGACAGGCCGGACCACTGGTATACTAGGTTCTTGAAACATTGACTCGTCAGGCTGCCTGGTGGAATGATTTTGGTCGTACAGTGGACATGAGCTGTGAGTAGTTCTAGGTGCTGTATGGTGCTGAGTGGACATGGTTTCTGCAAGATTTGACACTATGCTGTTCAATGAAGATAACTGTTTTTGCTGCGCCTGCAGTTGTGTGATAATGGAATTCAGTACAGAGTTATTTGAGCCGTGCGCCTGCGACTGAGCAATTGAGTCTTGTCGATGTTGGGTATTTGACACCGGGTTATTTTGGAGTTGCGCCTGCAACTGAGCATGGGAGGATTGTTGATGCAATGTAGTTGGCATATGTAGAGGGCTGTTTCTGAGTTGCACCTGCAACTGGACAGGAGAGGGTTGTGGGTGGAGGGTACTGTCCCATTGCGCCTGCAACTGAGGTGTATATGTTGGTTGGGAGCATAAAACCATTTGAGCGGAGGTGACGTGTTGTGTCTGTGCCAGTGCCCCTGGTACTGATAAGGTCACCGATGGAGATGGTGGTGGGTGTGTCACCTGCTGTGAGGGGTGTACAGAAGATAAATGTGGCCGCGCCTGCGGCTGTGAACATGATAAAAGCCCTGATGTAAAAGAGTTTGAAAAAGTCACGAAGTTGCTGTGTTACTCTTTTTCCGGGAACGTCCCTCCGTGAAATGTGGCCTAGCAAAGTTACTGTGTGCCAGAGTGGACTGAAAGTCAGGTATAGAGGCACTGGTTTGGGCAGTTGTAACGATATTGTTCGTAAAGGCATCCGGGAATTGAGTCCTGGGGTGAAAACTGAGTGAGTCCGTTGTGGTGGAGCTAGAAGTAGTGTTAAGCTCCAAATTAGGTCCCTGTGTGTGGATGGAAGTGGTGGCATCCTTGTTGGTCGTACGAGAACTACAAATCAAAGAACTGGCACTGAAATCTGGAGTGATGGCAGTACATGTAGATGGAAGTTCCATATTATCTGAATCCTGGGTTAAGTGTTCATCAGAAGGAAATGCTATGTTGTCGGAATAAAGCTGGATGAGTGTCACTTTTTAGAGATGGTTGGGTTTTAATACCCACATCCGCCAGAGCGAGGCGAAGGCGGGCAGCAGTCCAATTTTTGGGATTGGAAGCACTTGATGACTTTATTTTCTTAAATGTTTGTTTTCTAATGTTACGAAGAATTCCTGTTACTGTCCTTTTCTTATTCATGGTGGGTGCATCAGAAGGGCTAAGAGGGGCCTCCTCTGGGATTGGAGTGAAGAAAGCACTCGACATACTCGCTTGGATGTTGGAGTCTCTACCACTGTTGTCACTGTTAAGATTAAGATAACTATTGTCACTGTTAAGATCCATAATATAGGCACTATCCTGTGACATGAAATCCAAGGGGAGACTGTGAGTCCTTGTCACTAGCAGAAACAACAAAACAACATACAGTACATACTGAAATACAGTTGAAATTCCTTGAGAGTCCAGATGAAGGTGGATCAAGTCCCCAAATAACTGAAAAGTGTTTTTTTTCCTAATTGCACAGTAGAATTAACTGGACTTTCCACGAAATCAATGTTTTTTTTTAGCAAAGGCATGAAGGCTGCAAGTCTGCTGAGCAAGTGTAGCTAGAATGAAACAAAGGGAGTAAGTATCCTGTGGAGAGTGTGATTGGTTTGAGAATGGTAACATGAGAAGACAAAGAAGACTGTTCTGCTGAAAAGTTCAAGTAGGGTGACTGGCAGAGTACAGTTGGGTTAGAAAAGCTGCTCTTTCCATGTTGTGTAAACTACTGGAAATTTAATTTCCTTTGAATTGGTGTATCAATGACTAATCATACTGGATAACCCTGTTAGTGCTTAGCGGTGGGTTAGTGATTAGCGGCTGAGCGGCTGGATACCAAACAAAAGACATTGGCCACGCCGGTATTAGATAAAGATAAGAATTTCTTATTTACTCTAACAGTATGTGCTTTAGGTCGCTGGCGTTTCAAGCTAAAGTTCGCACACAACATAGCCCGATTTCTGAGCACAACAAGTATATTTCCCGACACTGCAATGAATCATACGACGAATTTCATCGCCTGAAATGTATACTAATGCGGAAAGTCTAATGTTTCTTTGGTGCGTTGGGCTCAGAATTCATTTCATATCATACATGTGTCTAATCCACTGGGTGCCATCAAGTAAATGTGTGATTTTTCTCTATTAGTAGGAGTAATTTGCGATCTACTGTGGGAACCCTTGGTATATGTTGGTTAGTTCTTAGCAAGAGCCAAACTGGTATGGTTAGTGCTGAGTAGAACCTGATCAGAATTAACATGACAAGAACACACTTGTGTTTACGTTCAAATACGCCATCAACGTCAAATTTGTGAAACATAGATGGATTGTCGGGCCAGTTTGTGAACTGAATGACACTGAAAAGAAAAGTATTGCAACTGAAGGCTCTAAAATTTAGAGAGTTTGTAAATTTAACCTAAAATGGCAATATTGGTTAATGAGAAGAATTTATAACATTTTGGATCTCCGATTTGTATTACCAAGCAGGGCGGTCGAGTAGGGAAACATTTTTACAGGCAAGGGTTATTGCCTGTTGTCCGTGCCTCATTGCGCCTGTTTTCTATATGAGAAAATCCATGCCTCCAAATGGCGTAAACAGCTTTGAATGTCCTCCATAGAAACCGGTTTCACTTGTGTTATCTTTGTAGAGGGTGTTTTGGCTTTGTATGTTTAAATGCGATCGTCATTATTATAAATCTGAGAATCTATACCGCAGCAAGATTTAAGCTCACCTGGCAATCTAACTCTCGCTGTTGTGAATTCTGTTATTCGATCTTTTAACCCTTTACCTAACATGAAAAGCAGACGACACTTGCAAAAACAATTCTTGAATAACTAATTTTTTTTCATTTTTGTCTGAAAAACATAGGTTATGACCCCTCATTGGAACGAGCTTGACGAGCTCGTTCCAACGAGGGGTCATAACCTATGTTTTTGAGACAAAAAATGAAAAATAATGAAAATTAATTGGCAATTTTTGAGAAAAGCGCTGGCCGGTTTTGGCCGTTACTTTGGGTAAAAGGTTAAGGTTTTTGCAGCGTCCGAAAAACGTGTTTGTTTCAGAGGAGCCGCGCACCCATAGATTCTCGTGAGCTCACCCTAACACAGTTTCCACAATACAGAATCGAACTCTACATGAAAAACTGTTGTCGATTCTTTAGACCAGCATGTAAATAACAACCCATCGCACCCAAACGCCGTCATTTCACTGACAATCTGCAAGACATACCGGCTGGGATTTTATAGTAAGCCATTGGGTAACATGAGTCTGGAACCCGACATTTATTTTCGTAAACCATAATCAGTCAACCACATTCGCTGGTATTAAGAATTCCGTCTGAACTTACAATCATGAAATTCTGATCGTCCGTGTATGGTATGCGAGAACACCCAACCTCAAAATATTCCAATTTTGGATACCAAAGTGGTAGGACACGACAAGATAACGTTGCTATTGCACAGATTTCATGATCCGTTCCCTGTTGCATTTGTTCCAGCGTTGCATCGTCGGGAGTCTGCTCTTTGTGACCATCTGCCAGCGTGTCGATATGTTCATGTTGTGATTTCAACAAGCCTGTGCCAACAGCATTGAAGAGTGTTCTTCCTGTGACCTTTGATTTCTTTCTCAACTCAAACCACCGATCTGAGCCCTGTTTTATGAATTCACTTCCCGTGTCAATCGTGTTTTTCGTTGAGTTATTGTATGTTTGACTGCTCGGATATCACAATGGTATCGAGCAGAAACGATTACTCCCCTTTCTGTTCAAAATACTTCCCAGAAATGATAGCTCATTTGCAAGCCCCAAATTTTCCTGAAAATGGTGTGACAATTCACTCTTCTAAGTTCTCATCAAAGATATCACAGGAGAGAATATGGATTTTGCCAAATTTTCAGTGGCCAGTTTTCTAAATTTGTCTTCTGTCTGCTGAGCAGATTCCATGTGGTCTTTCAATATCTTGTTCGTTTCAGCAAGCCTTGTCACAATCCGCTGGATCAGTCCAACCATTTCGGCCGACGACGGAGATGTGAGAAGATGTAATTGCCCGATGCCCAAGGGCGTAAATCCTTACACCCCCCCCCCCCCCAAAAAAAAAATATTCAGATTTTCTGTTCGCAGGGCAGCGATTCGGACGGCACACGCAACTACTGCCCTGCCAAGGAATTATTTGCCAGAATGTTGCCCTGCCTAACAGAATACAGCTGATGAACAGTTAGGGCACACTGGGCTCCTGATATATCATGGTCTTGTACAACTTCCATCTCAGTTCATATGCCCTGCTACCCATGCAAAAGGAGGCCAGAGTGACCTTGTAAATTCAACAATTCTATTTAGAATATATTCATTTATCTTCCTGTGTGGAGTGCCCTGCCCTACAGGGCACCTGATATCATATGATATGTTCTGTTGAAAGCACTTGAAAAGTTGATATATATGCAGAGCAATATGCGCTGACAGTAGGGCAGAATGATGATACCCCCCCCCCCCCCCCCAATATGTTTCGGTAGGTACGGGCCTGTCGATGCCGTTAGTTTCAGCTGTTTCTACAATTTTCATACAGTCCGATGCCAATTTTCTTTCTCCCAACAACGTTTCTTTATATTGGCACTTTCGTACCCCCAACAATCATTATCCTCAAGCACCTTGCCTCTTCCTCTTTTTTTTGCAATCAACTGCAATTTTGATAGGTTTTCTCGCGAAGCTTGCAGCGAGATTTTGTATCACATCACCGTACCGTGGATACTTTACAAGAAGTCTGGCATTTCTGTTTCGGTAGAGACGAAGCAGCTCTTTGCTAGGAACATCAAAATTAACCTTTGACTCTTGTTGTTGATCAAACCAGCCTCTTCCGGATGTCCTTTCCAACTTCTACTGCGTGACGAATTCCATCCATAAACCTTAAAAACATTCCCATGAAAACGTCGATACCCTGCTTTCCAAAATGCTCTAGTTTTGGTGAGTACCCCATGAAAGATGTGTTTTGTGTCGAAAACCAACTTCGAGGAAAAGTAGATAAGATATAGATAAGATATGTTATTTCCAAATGAAACAAAATACTGCATTTTGATTGGCTGAGAGGTACGGTGTAACTTGCAATCAGCAGTAGCTTTTTTTACACCGTGGTTAACCACGGTGTAAAAACAAGAATACACAATAGCAGGGTATATGGCTAAAAAAGTACCCATTTTTAATTATTAATTCATACCTTCTGCTCGGTTATGTTAGAACAAAAATAAAAATTCAGGAAATTTAATATTTATGTGTAATAAAATATTACAGATATGGATGTCATTGGAACTGGCTCATTGAGCCAGTTCCAATGACATCCATATTTGTCTGGTTTTATTACGAAACTTCCAAAGTACAAATTTTCTGTCAGTTTTTCCCACAATTTAGGTTAAAGTATTAAGTACACCAAAATTCTTAGAAATAAATCCGTTATCCTTGTGTTCTCCAGGGTGTATGGGAATTTACACCGGTCTGGAAACTCATACACCCTTCGGCTTTGCCTGACGGTGTATGTGTTTCCAAACCGGTGTAAATTCCCATACACCTTGGAAAACACAAGGCTAACTAATATTATCCAACGGAACCCCTCTAGCCACCATTCTTTTGAACGTCATAAAAATCTCGACTTGGTCTTCCCTTTCTAAATTCCTCAAAAAGTCTGGTATCAAATCAATCAACTCCTTGATTTCTCTCTTGAAATCTCCGCCATCATAGTCCTCAGGTAGGTAACAAGGGCCGATTCAAACACAGATGACGATGTACGTGTACATGTACACGTACATCGATGTACACCTCCATAGGATTTAGTGTTAAAATCGTGTACAGGTACACGATTTTAACGTTTTTTAGGGTGTTTAAAAGTTTAGAATCGGCTTTGCCGATTCAAAATCACTGGATTGTATCCAAGAGTGAAAAAAAAAACGCATGAAATTTTACGTATGTGTACATGTTGCGTTTTGTGTTTGAATCGGCAAATGGGTTTCTCCATAGGATTCAGTGTTAAATTGCGAGCAAAAAAACGTTTTGTCGTTTCTAAATCATCATCTTGCTGATTCTAAATCATCCGCGTCTGTACACGATTTTAACACTGAAACCCTATGGAGGCGTACACGGAAATCCATTTGCGGATTTTTACGTCGGAAATCGAATCGTGTACGGTACACGGAAAAGAGGTGTTTCTGAACCGGCAAACCCACTGTCACGTTTCCTGAAGTAAAACTAACACATGTTATTGTTGTGACTGAATGAGGTTTTCATTCAAACGAGTAGACTATAAAATATGAGCGTCAGTTTTAAAAAGGAGTTGCGTGAATGAAAGGCATCCGTTCAAAAGAGTCCACTATAAAATATGATCTGTAAAAATAGACATTTGTGTTTTGTTTCGATGTAACGAAAGGAAATTGAGTTTAGAGGCAATTAGAGAAAAGAATCAGAGGTAAAAAAAATCATTTTCGCGTTTGTTACTATTAATTCTTGTGAAGTAATCTTAATAAACACTTAATGGAATGTTTGAATAATGTTATAATAAAACGCATTTTCCACTCAATTAGGTTTGAGTGGTAAATTTTTAATATATTAATGATAACGATCAGAGAGATTTGAATGAATGAATGAATGAATGAATGAATGAATGAATGAATGAATGAATGAATGAATGAATGAATGAATGAATGAATGAATGCATTCCTTTAACGTTAAATTAGAAAAAACAGTTTCTTTTATGTGCTGGAATGTTTTAACTGTCATCAAAAAGTTCTCTCTTAATTCGACACTGAGTGAATTGTTTTTTGATATGTGAATGGAATTCCTTTTAACAAACGTAAATTACTCTCAAAATGCATTAAATCAGAAACCGGTTTGTCATGTACTGCTTAAAACGTTTTTAAACTTTCCCAATTCAATCAATACTGAGTTGAGATGTGAATTTTAGTTATTATATCAAAGACAGAAAGATTTTTATTAACTTAAAACATAAAAATATAATTATGCATTTAATTTTGAAAATAATAAAATAACTCACATTAGCATACTGAAAGGATCATTAACAATTGAAAAAAAAACGAAAAATGTTTTTACAGATGGATTCTAGACGTCGAAATCAAATTTTAGACGAGTATGAACGTGCCAAGAAGGGCATTCAGTCGGCTGACAGAAGCAGACGTCTTGGTGAGATTGAACTCAAACGCGAAGCCACAAAAATATTTAAACCCATGACGGAGGGTCAAGAGCGAAGCAGGAAGGAGACAGTTGAAGAATTGAGACCTATAAAAGAGAGTTCTTTGAGAATGGTTTCATTGCCCGGTAGTTTTGGAAATCGGCATTCCGTTCAATCTACACCAGATTACGTTCCCATGGGAATTCAAACAGAGAGCGAGACCGACACCGATACAGCTTCGACTATCACCACTGATAGCGTCGCATCATCTGATGATGGCGGTAAGAGAGATCTGTTGTATGGATTTTATAAGGATTCGGACAATAATACTTTTATTGGAGACACAGAAGTAGAAATAGGCGATGATGAATTGATCGTGGGTTCGAACAGATACGAATTGACTGATGGACTGCGCAGATTGCTCCTTTACGACAAGCCTAGTGATTACAGGGAACAGGATTTCGACAATTACGGCGACATTCTGGTTCAGACTCACGCCATGAAGAGAAATAACGATGCCAGAGAGACGAGACCCAAAGCCAACAGAGGTTACAAGTGGACGAAAGTGGTGAAACCCATATGGGATATGAATAAGAAGTTCGTCGAATCGGTGACTGGCAAAGGGGTGAAAACCACTTTTCTTCCGAGCGATTCTGATGCTCTGTCTCAGAGATTGAGTTTGTTGATGGCGAGCAGACGGGCTGGTAACACAGGATTAGATAATGAGATAGTTACTATATCTGACGAATTGTTAAGATAGAAGGTTTTGAATAAAAACCATTATAAAAGGCTGATGAATGAATTGAAGGATTGATGTGTATATATAATAAGTAGAGAGAAACAAACAAACAAAAATAAAACAGTAAATTTTTACACTAGAATAATAAAAGTATTTAAAACAACAAAACGATTTACCAGTGAAAAAAACAAAATATATTATAAAAATAAAATATGTTGGTGATAAAGAACAGTGGATACATCAGAACTTACATTCAAGGCGGTTCTGGCATCGTCGATTCTATAATGCGAGCGTTCACGAGCGATGCGGGTAGAAAACTCGCATCGACTGCATTTGAGGTCGGTAAGAAGACGGCTTTGGATGCTGGTAAGAAAGCCGCTTCCAAAGCCAGTGGTAGGATAGCTTCTGTGGCTGGCAAGAGGGCAGCCGACGCATTGATCGACAAGTTGATCAGTCCGCCGGCGAAGCGAGCTGCGTTAGAGCGAACGCCGAAAAGTTGGAAAGATTTTAAGGATGCTGTGGTACCCATACAAGATTTAGCTAAAATGACGAGTGGATCAGGATTGAAGAGAACTCGCAACGGTGTGATATAAATAAATAATAATATTAAAAACTGAGTTTGAAAAACATATAATATTTGTGTTTGAAAGAATCTAAAATAACAAACAAACAAAAAAATAAAGCAAAGATGAACATTAAAGATATGTCTTGGAACGACGGCGCGACCAAGAGGTCGAATAACGAGTTCTTTCCTAAAAGCATAAGAGGCTTGATAGTGGGAAAATCGAATTGTGGAAAGACCAATCTGTTGATGAATCTGTTGTCCCGACCCGACTGGTTGGATTACGACAGATTGTTCGTGTTTGGCAAGAGCTTGTTTCAACACGAATACAGATTGCTTCGAGAGTGCATGGATCGTAGATTGCCCAAGGACGTCATAGCCAGAATCTTTGACAGTAGGGAGGAATTCGACAAGAGTGAAGCTCCACTTTCGACCATTTTGGACGGTGCGGCGATCGAGCTGATGAAGAGAAATGCATCTTCGAACTTCGAGTGTCGATTTTATGAGAATGCTAGTGACGTTCCAGATCCCAGAGAATTGAAATCGGAAGATAAGAATCTCATGATTTTCGACGATCTGCTTTTGGAGAGACAGAACCGATGTGAATCGTATTATGTTAGGGGTCGACACACCAACGTGGACTGTTTCTACCTGTCGCAAAATTATTTTCGATTGCCCAGACAGACGATAAGGGAGAACGCTAATTTTCTATGTCTCTTTCGCCAAGATCTCAAGAATCTCAATCACATCTACGGCGACCACGTCGCAAACGACATGAGCGTGGTGGAATTCAGGAGATTCTGCAAGAGGGTTTGGGATGGAGGACTTTACAATTTCGTCGTGATCGATTTGACAAGCGAATTTAATCGCGGAAAATATCGGTGCGGATTCGACAAGTTTTATGTTTCTGATGATAATAAGATAGAGCGTGAAAATAAAAAAATTTTAGAAAATAATAAATCTTCAAATAATTAGTTTTGAAAAAAATTTTAAAAAAATAAAATTAAAATATAATGTTGGAACAAGGAGAATTGTTAGAACGGATAGCCGAGAATACGGCTGCAAAACAATCCATTCAAATCATGGTGAGTGGCGATTCGAATCGATTCGCTACGAAATTCGAACCTTCCATCGAATTGAATAGAGAGAAAAGGTATGAGATGGCGTTGGTGAATCTGGAGACTTATTATTCCTTTCCCAACATCACCGAAAAGAATAACTCATTCAAGTATTCCGACGGAGTGGATTGGTTGGAGATTCGAATTCCCAAAGGGAGTTACGACATAGATGATTTGAACAATTACATTCAGACGCGAATGAAGACGGATGGAAAGGGAAGCAACAAGATCAGACTCGCTCCCAATCCTAATACTTTACAGACGATGTTGGATTTGGAAGATAATTTTCGAGTGGATTTCAACACGGACAATTCTATAGGCAAGATGTTGGGATTCGATCAAAAGATGTATCGAGGCCATGCGGCATCTGAAAATACATCGACATTCTCGCAGTCAATAGCATTCTGGTGAACGTGGACGTGATTGCTGGAAGCTATGTGAATGGTAGCGCTCAACCGACGATCTATTCCTTCTTTCCAAACGTGTCGCCGGGTTATAAGATCGTGGAGCGACCTCGAAATTTAGTTTATCTACCAGTGATTTTAGACACGTTGTATAGTCTCAAAACCACGTTGACGGATCAAAATGGTGAACTGTTAGATCTTACTGGAGAGAGGGTGATGATACGATTTCACATAAGAGAAATATAAAAGAAAAAAAAAAATATTGTGTATATATATAGATAACAAAAATAAAATAAACGCAATATTAATTTTACAAAATTATTTTAATATAAATAATTATTATTAAACAAGAAAACAATTGAAGTAAATATATTTTAAAAAAAAGAATTATGACAGAATATGTGATTAAAAACATGAACATATCCGCAGGACAGAGGAAGAAACTTAAGAGAGCGTTAACAACTCGAGGCGAGGCAGTGAGATTCAAATTCACTCACGAAGATCTGACGAGAGGCGGTCAGGATTCGATCACCTGGACCAGAAGTCAAATCAAAAGGATGGAGAAAGCGATTCGCGATGGAAGAGGGTTGATGGTGAGATTGAGTCCCGCTCAATTGAGATACAATTTGAGAATGAAAGGTGGTTTCCTACCGCTATTGGCAGGAATCGCCACAAAAGCATTACCCTTCGCCGCAAAGGCACTACCCTTTCTTGGAAAGACTCTCGACGTGGGAGCTCTGACGGGACTCACGAGTTCGGCAGTTGAGAAATTAATGGGTGGCAGCGGACTGTTTTTGAAGAAGGGAGGAGCCGTGTGTAGCATCCACGTAGACGACAGCGGTAAAGGATTGTATCTAGAACCCATTAGAGGTGGCAACTCTTTGAGTGGAAACGGTCTCTATCTGAAGAGTGGACAGAATGTTGAGCGACTCGGTAAGGGTTTGTTGCTCGGTGAGAATTCTTCATTTAAGAATATACCGATTTTGAATATGTTATTATAATATAAAATTATATAATTTATATAAAATATAAATCATAGAAAGTATAAAATAATATATAAAATGGATAAAAAGGTGGAGAAACAATTAGACGGTAATGATGAATATCACGAGACAGAGTGTGAAAAAAAAGATGTGGAAAAATGGTTAGACGCTAATGATGGATATCTAAGGAAAGAACTGATGAAAGAGTTAGATAAACAGCGGGATAGATGGTTGAAAATGAAAAGAATGAGATGCTTTCCACCGTCACCACTGCCTTCTGAAGAGAATGGTAATGATGCGAGTGATACCAAGAGATGCACAACATTCGTTCATAATTATGATTCGGATAAACAAATGTGTTGTTATAAAAACGTATCATATTACAAAAAAAAAGAAAAAAAGAAAAGAAGAATCGACACTGAAATTTAAGAAAAAAGGAAACGTTATTATAATATATGGTAATAGTGAAGAAGGAAAACAAAAAAAAAAAAAAAAGTAATGAGATCTAAAGATGATCTCATTACTTTTTTTTTTCTTTTTCTTCGCCTAAAAAAATCAATCTCTCTATTGTTTATATCTCCAAGCCAGTTATTAGCATGTTGACACTCGTGTTTTCAAGATGATCTCATTGCATTTTTTTCCTTCTTCTTCACTAAAAAAAAATCAATCTCTCTATTGTTCATATTTCCAAGTCCGTTATTAGCATGTTGACACTCATGTTTTCTCCTTTTTCGCAAATGTGTTGAATGTTTATCTTTACTCTTTTGAGTTTTGTTACTTCGGTCAACTTGCTCTCACCACCCAATTTCTTCACGAGTTCAAATGAGATGTTTGGAAATATGTAACTTCCATAGGGCAACGACAAATCGTCCTTGTCGAATTCTCTATCTTCGGCGATGACGATGTTCTGCAGATCGCTTTCGTACTCGTAAAACAAATCGAGCGCGGCTTCATCCAATTTCAAAGGCATGCGATATTTGTCGTATTTATGCTCTAAGCCCTTCGTCTCAACCTTCGTCATCATCTATTGAGAAGGAATCGGGTGACATGAACACGCGTCTGCTTCGCAGAAATTTGTTTTGAACCTCGTGCGAGACTTCGCGTAAAAGTCATAAGAGTTCTATTTGTCTTGAACCTTCTTCTTCTTTTTTAATAGTTCAAACGACATTGTCGATTAATTTTTGTTCGCTAATAGTATTACGATTCGATTTTCTATCGCAAATCGTATCGTTTTTTTTTCGAAATGCGTAAATATAAATTACGATTTTTTTCTTCTTGGTTTTTTGGAGAATAATGATTTATTAAACAACATTGATGTTTATGTCGAGATTCCGTCATGGATGTTGTCGTCATGATCGATTATTTGGGGTTTTTTTGTTTTACGAATTCTTGCAAATAGTATATATTTTAAATTTTGTATTTAAATAATTTGTTTAAAAAGTTTTGTTTTTTTCTCTTTATATATATAAATAAAAAGTTGAATTTTTAACATCCTTTTTTTCTCGTATTAATTCAATTTTTTTTTCACGTTAAGGAACATAAAATTGATTAATTTCATCAAAAAATATTTTTCACATTGAAGAAAAAAAAAAAAAACTTTTTAACAAATTATTTAAATACCAATTCGAAAAAAAAATATTCTTACAAATGAAGCAAACAGATAAAAAAAAATTGGAAAATTTAAATGAGAAAACCGTACCTCAGTTAAACGAGATTTGTAAACTATTAAAAATTTCACATTTTAGAAATCATAGAACTAAATCAAAAAAAACTGAAGTCATACAGAAATATTTGCGAAACGATGGAAAGGCAAACAAAATGCCGATAGCAACGACATCAAAAAATGCATCGGTTGTGAAAAATGAGAAGAAGAAGAAAAAGATAGTAAAAGGAATTGAAATGCCGACGTCAAAAAAAAACAAAAACATTTCGATTGTGAAAAATAAGAAGATGACTAAACGAAAAGCCATTGAAGAAGAACTTCAGGTTTCCAAAGAAAAGAAAAGAAAAACTAAAACGAAAACGAGTGATGCACTTCAGATTCTAGGCAAACGAGATATATCGAGTGAAATTCGATGAGCAATAAACGAAGGGAAAGGAAAAGAATATCTAGCATGACTCGCCACGGAACTATTTCAATCGAAGACCATAGAACGGGAGAGTGCGATCAAAGGTATTTTTAAAACTTTCGACGTGGTTCCCTCATTGAAGAAAATCGATTCGAAATTGTTCATGGAACGGGTGAAGAAAAAAGTATTGGATTTGTTTCGCAAATACATGAACGTGGGACTAAAAATTAAGATGATACTCCATTGTGTGATGAACAAAATCGATGTGAAGTCCAGCGAGAGCATCGTGAAAAATGCATATTTCAGATCTAACGTCGAACCCGTATTTCGAGGTTCAGATTTATCGGACGTTTTCAAAAAGATGAAAGACAAGATGTTGACGTCTCTTGCAAATTATCAACATGAAGGTAGTAATTGGACGTTCGATGAGGTGTTGAAACTCGAAATTCACATAACTGAAAACGATTCGTTGAAAGGATCTTCCTACGTGGAATTACCGTATTTCCTAGCTAAAAAACACGCCGTGGTCAACGTGAGAAATAAAGATGATCAGTGTTTTAAATGGGCAGTCACCTCCACTTTATACCCTGTCAAAAGGAACCCCGATAGAGTTTCTCATTACGAGAAGACTTCTAAAAATCTCGATTGGACCGGAGTGACTTTTCCAACAGAGTTAAAACACATCGAACGTTTCGAGGTTCAAAATCCCACCGTAGCAGTGAACGTCTTGGGATACGATGATGAAAAACGAATGATCTATCTTCTCAGACAGACTTCGTATCTCGAAAGAGAAAAGATGATTATTTTATTATTGATTTCGAATGGTGACAATCGTCATTATTGTTGGGTTAAACATCCGAGCCGATTACTGTCGAGACAAAATAATGAACATGAACATAAGGTATGTTTATGTTGCAACTGCATGAACATGTTTAAGAGCGAAAAATCATTAGCAAAACATCAGGAATATTGTAATGAAAATCAAGGTGTCGCCGTCGAAATGCCCAAACCCAACACCATCGTGAAGTTTGAAAATCGCAATAGAAGGTTAAAAGTACCATTCATCGTGTACGCCGATTTCGAATGTTTCACCATGAAAATGAGTTCCTGTCAACCCAACGCTCTTCATAGTTACGTCGAAAGATATCAAAAACACATGCCTTCGGGCTATTGCATTTACGTGAAATGCACTTTCGACTTGCAACACGACATGGGTCCCTACACCTACACGAAACAGTATGAAGATGACAACGTGGCCCAAAGGTTCATGGAAGAGTTAGAATCAAAAATTCAAATGTTATACGACAAATTCAAAACTCCGGCAAAAATGATCATCACGCAAGAGCAGCAGGACGAAAATAACAGAGCCACCGAATGTCACATATGCAGACAATCGTTCGACGAGAAATCGGAGGAAAATAAGAAGGTGAGAGACCACGATCATTACACAGGTCTGTATCGCAGTCCGGCTCACAGCAAGTGTAATTTAAAATATCGAGATGCCGCTTTCTATCCGGTGATGTTTCACAATCTCTCGGGTTATGACAGTCATCTGTTCGTGAAAAATCTCGGCACCTCACACGAAGAATTAAATTGCATCGCGAACAGCGAAGAAAGATACATTTCCTTCATGAAATGGAAGCTCATGGAGAAGAAAAGAGTAATCGACGGAAATACATTGGAAGAAAAAACGAAATCCATTCGTAGAGCCATACGTTTCATCGACAGTTTTAAATTCATGTCGACCGCTCTGGAAAAATTAGTCGATAACATGAACAAGGATAAATTTAAAATCACGAGCGAACATTTCGGAGAACGAGTAGATGTCATGTTGAGGAAAGGAGTCTATCCTTACGATTACATGAACGATCTAAAGAGATTCGAAGACACCGCACTACCTTCCAAAGAAGATTTTTATTCGAAATTATACGAATCCGACATTTCCGATGAGAATTACGAACACGTCAAAAACGTGTGGAAATCATTCGATATGAAAACCATGAGAGATTATCATGATCTCTATCTGAAGACCGACGTTCTGCTCTTGGCAGACATGTTCGAAAATTTTCGAGACGTCTGTCGTCGAAATTACGATCTGGATCCTGCTTGGTATTTCACCGCACCCGGTCTAGCATGGAATACTCTGTTGAAGACCACCAAAGTCCAATTGGAATTATTATCCGACGTGAACATGTTGCTCATGTTCGAAAGGGCTGCGAGAGGTGGCGTCTCGATGATCTCTCACAGATATTCTGAAGCTAACAGTCCCTACATGAAAGAAGGTTTCAATTCGAAACGGCCGATTAAATACATACAGTATTGGGATGCTAATAATCTGTACGGTTGGGCTATGAGTCATCCTTTACCGATTGGAAATTTCGAATGGGTGACGGAACCGGAAGAGATGCACAAATGGAGAGACTATCCTTGCATTTTAGAAGTCGATTTGAACTATCCGGAAGAATTACACATTCCACACAACGATTATCCACTGGCTCCCAAACAAATGGAACCGAACGAAGGAGACGAGGAAAAACTCATTCCCAATTTATTTAACAAACGTAACTACGTCGTCTACAGCAAGAATTTGAAACAGTACATCGATTACGGGATGAAATTAGTCGACATACATCGCATCATTCGATTCGACGAAGAGCCTTGGATGAAAAAATACATCGATCTCAACACGAATCTCAGAATTCGAGCCGAGAACGATTTCGAAAAAGATTTCTTCAAACTCATGAACAACTGCGTGTATGGTATATCGATGGAAAACATCAGGAAGAGAACCGACGTTCGACTCATCACGTCTGAGAAAAGAGCTAAAAAATTAGTGGTGAAACCCAATTACAAACACCGAACCATATTTGACGAAAATCTAGTGGCCGTTCACATGCAAAAGACACACCCCTAAAGTTCGACAAACCGTATTATCTTGGACCGATCATCTTAGATATCAGCAAGCGATTGATGTACGAGTTTCACTACGATTACGTCAAACCAAAATTTGGTAATAAAGCCAAACTACTGTTCACCGACATGGACAGTTTAGTTTACGAGATAGAGACAGAAGACGTCTACCAAGATATATCTCCAGACGTGGCCACATGGTTCGAAACGAGCAATTATCCCGTCGATCACCCGTTCAACATTCAATCGAACGACAACAAGAAGGTGTTGGGTAAATTTAAGGATGAGAACGGTGGTAAACAAATCATCGAATTCGTGGGCTTGAGACCCAAACTGTATGCTTATCGTCTAGAAGATGAAGAGATCAAGAAGTGCAAAGGAGTTAAAGCATGCATGGTGAAGAAAAACATCTCTTTCCAAGAGTATAAAGATTGTCTGTTAGGAAGTGGTCCGGTGTATAAGACTATGAAATCGATTCGAAGCAAAAATCATGACTTGTATACTGAAATAGTCAACAAGATTTCGCTGACGGCTGACGATGATAAAAGATTCGTGTTAGACAATAAAATAAGCACTTTGGCACTCAGACATTGGACTTTAGATCTAATTAGAGACGATATGAATGTGGATGATTGGATTCCAGATATGATTGTGGATGATAGGATTCCAGAAAATCAAGAGGAATTAGATGGATTCGAAATTATAGAAATTGATAGAGATGGATTCGAAATTATAGAAATCGATAGAGACATCAAGAGAGTTAGTTTAAAAAGAAAAAGAAAAAAGAAAAAAAAAATAACGTCATTTTAGTGAATTATAATATAATAAATAAATAAAAAAAATATATACGCATTTATGAATAAGAAAATAAAGATATCCATAGAAGGTGTCGTCTTACCTAACAAACTCCTATCCAACATCGATCTGTTGAATGTGGCAAAAGATTTGAAAATCAAAGATTTTCTAGGCTTGTTTTCCAGAGATGCCTTGCCGAAGAGAAGACCTCGACAATCGGAATGCGGAATTTTAAATCTAGACGATTCATCGGGTGAAGGCACTCACTGGGTGGCGTGGATCAAGAATGGGAAGAAGAAAAATTATTATTTCGACAGCTACGGAATCTCGCTGCCAAAAGAAATAAAGAACTATTTCAAAAATCGATGGTTCATTACAACACGGAGCAAGTGCAATCACCAGATCAAGTGTTTTGCGGTCACCTGTGTCTCTACATTCTCAAGAGATGGTCTGAAGGAGATCGGTTTCAAGACATTCTCAATGATTTACATTAGAGAGAGATTTTTTTTTATAGTATATATAAAGATAATAAATTATTTTTAAAAAATTTTAATCGAATAAAAACGAAAAAATAAAAATAGTTCATTTTTAATAAACTGCATTTTGAATATATTTTTTCTAAAAAACAAAAAATCCCACGACAACATGCCAGTCGATAAATTTGGTAGAAGTGACGATGAAAAAGTCAACCTAAGAAAGAAGAGGAAGACGTTTGAAGTCAACGATGGTTACGACATTGCCAACTTGGACGAACGCTATGGTCGGAGATACGAACCTCAAGAAGAACCTTTGAACATGAACGATAAGAAGCTCTACAATCTTCCCAAGCTGATAGATCTCGCAGATGCTGCGACTAAAAAATACGTCGACAGGGGGAACGCCGATTTCGAACGAATCATGCTAGATAATTACGTGGATAAAACCATGACTGACGATCTCGATCTGAAATCCAAACATTTGGTGAACGTCGTGAATCCCATAGATCCCACTGATGCCGCGACCAAGAAATACACAGACGACTCTCACGCGAGATTCAGCGAACACCTGAGAAATAGATACGTTCAGAAAATGATGCACTTGGAATTGAACGCCAATTCTAACAAGATAACGAACGTGGCCACTCCCACGAATCCCAAGGACGTGGCGACCAAACACTACGTAGATCTGGAACAGAGAAAGTCTGACAGATGAGAAATGAAATTGGATCTGAATGCGGCGTTTCGCACCGATCAGATTGCCAACCAGCGAACGTTCTATCTTCTCTCTCCTGGTCGGATTCGATATGCCTCTCAATTTCCCCAACATGTTTTTATCGCAGACGTCGTTGCGAGTCTTGGTGTCGGGATGTCCGGCGTAGCACAGATCATGATCATACGCGGCCACGTCCACCCTATTCACAGGTTTGTTCCAAGATTTGGGTGTCAGATCGGCGTTGAGTCTCTTGTTCAATTTCGTTCCGGGTCCCGTGAAACTGTGACCGGGCAGATGCATTTCGAAAGGTAGATTATTGATCATTTTATTCACGATGCCTTTACCTTTGCTCACATTCTTTTTTTTGACCAATCGAGTCTTGACAGAACCACACACGTCACAAATTCCGCGAAGCATCTGTCTGTCATTTTTAGTTCGTACTTCTCGAGAATTACTCGTCTCGGTAACTCTCTTACACTTTACGCAATGCATTTTTTTTTAAGAGTTATTTAAATTAATTTCGTTTTTATTTTATATATAAATTTAATAATTAATTAATTCTGTTCTTATTATATATATATTTTTTTTCAATCGCTGCTCTTGAGTACTATCATCTTACTGAATTCCTCCCTGGCCTCTTTCCTCCCCTTTTCCACGAGACAATCCTTCATCTCTTCCTTGGTGATCTGACGAGTCTTGATTCTCACGGCTTCTTTCATGGCATCGTATTTCGTTTACTCACTCAATATCGCGAAGTATTCTCCGTCCGATATCCTACCGTCTTTCAACGCCATAGAGATCATTTTGGATATCGTGTCGATCTTGGAGTCAGCCAAGTCACAAATCTTGTCGTGTTTCCTCGCCTTCAGATATAATTTCCTACTCAAAAAGTTTCCGAGCGTGCTAAACAATCTGGCGGTGAGAGCCACTCCTTCTACGGTCAACACGATCGGAATGCCGACCGCGGTCGACAACAATCTGATGCCGGCTGCGTGTAAACCCATGGAAATCGTGATGAGTGTCGTGTCGATCGCATTGACGAATTTCATGAAACGCGAATACTTCCTCTTGAGAGAATGACGAGAATCTCTCTCTCGAGTTAGATACTCTTGGATTCTACTGATTTGATCGATGTGATACCTCTCTCCTCTTTCTTTTTCTTCTAGCGATGGTGCCGTTGGCAAAATGCTGATCGGCTTCTCATCCTCGTCGTCCACTAACGTCGGATACAATTTATTTCTGGTTCTCATTTTTGTGTTTTTTTTCTTTCTAATATTAGATAAAAAAATTTATGTGTGTATTTATTTTTATTTTCTATTCTCCCTTATTTTATATCAACGAGAAACTTAGACGTATGCTTCATTGAACAATAATTTCATGATGCATCCCTTATCTTGTAAAGTCAGACTTTTACGCACCAATTTCTGTTCTTCCGAAACTGTGGGCTTGCTTTGATCCTTACAGAAGAATAATCTCTTCCAAAACGCGATCACTTCATCGATTTGAACGCGTTCGAACGCCGGTTCGAAATACTTGACGACTATATCTTCCCTTTCCATCCACAGACACGAATGATTCTCGTCTAGGTGATCCCGACATCCGACGCATCGTTCTAACAAGAGATGACCTAGTTGTTCATTCATGCAGAATGCGTAGGCTCTCATCAGCTTTTTTAAAAGAAATCTTACTCTAATAGTCTGAGAATCGCTCATGATTTACGTATTTATATTTTTTATTATCTATTCGATTTGATATATTATTTTTTTAAATAACTATTTATTTATATATTTTTTTTTCTCTCCTATATATATCAATCACTTTTTTTTTATTTCTTCAGGAAACATGACAGTGGGTTTGCCGGTTCAGAAACACCTCTTTTCCGTGTACCGTACACGATTCGATTTCCGACGTAAAATCTGCAAATGGATTTCTGTGTACGCCTCCATAGGGTTTCAGTGTTAAAATCGTGTACAGACGCGGATGATTTAGAATCAGCAAGATGATGATTTAGAAACGACAAAACGTTTTTTGCTAGCAATTTAACACTGAATCTTATGGGGAAACCCATTTGCCGATTCAAACACAAAACGCTACATGTACACATACGTAAAATTTCATTGCGTTTTTTTTTCACTCTCGGATACAATCCAGTGATTTTGAATCGGCAAAGCCGATTCTAAAACACCCTAAAAAACGTTAAAATCGTGTACCTGTACACGATTTTAACACTAAATCCTATGGAGGTGTACATCGATGTACGTGTACATGTACACGTACATCGTCATCTGTGTTTGAGTCGGCCCTTATTACCTACTGTCCTCTCTGTCGTCGTTGTCGCCAACTTCTGCACTTTCAGCACCCACTCTTCCATCGTCGTCGCTAGAGTCAACATCGATAAACGTGGGGATGGGAGTGAGGGTACAAATATTGAAGATACACCGCCATAGTTCGGCTCGGTGGAAGAAAATTAAAAAAACGTGGGCCCTATCCACGGAAATACCATTTTTGTGACTAACGGGTCTTGACTGGTTCAAGGGAAGGTTTGGGTGGTGAGTGTGAGGCATCGACTGATGTATACATATTATCACGCTTATGTTTATGTACAACATGTTGTATCAGAGTTGGGGTCTTGTTTCTTAGGCCATATCTCGACGAGGCGAAGACGAGGCGAGATATAACCTTAGAAACAAGAGCGACTCTCTGATGCACCATTTTATACATAAACAAAATGCTGATGACAGCTTTATCTTACAATTCTCAAATGTACGACTTGAGCCAATAACTTGATAAAGTAACCTTCTCTTTCAGATTTCATTTTCATACTCATAAAACCCAGATTGTTTCACTGGAAACTGTTTACGACCCGACACCAGAAACTGTTCTGAAGTTTGTCCGTTGCGATTTCAACGCACATCTAAGAAGTTGGAAATTCGAAGGGCAAGTCATGAGTAGTTGGAATTTCCATCTATCTGGATTTTAGAGCTTCTTTGGTGATGCTGATGTCTCCTTTACTTCCTAAAACCCAACTCGGTTTCAAATCGGCAAAAATGCTAACTGTTACTATTTACAACTACAGTGTACGCAATATCGAGCTTCATAAGTATATATGATGTCAATCGGTACGAGGTTTCTATAGTACATGTACTTATCGTAATAAAAAAATCCTCGAAATGCACTTCAAGAAAATCACATCATGTGTATGAAGTCGTTATCCTGAGTTAATTCCATCATTCACAGTTACAAAACGAGGAAACATCGAAAACTTATCATTCCTGCGTAAGATCTGATTTAATGTTAGGACAGTGTGAATTGCTCAGAGTTCTCAGCTTGAGCATTTGTTTACCACATATTCAATTCCCAGAAGAATACCAGATAATAATAACCTGATAATTCTATCATAAATGTATTGATTTCAGTTACTAGAATCACTTTTATGCCCCCTTTCATGGCTTCATTTTCAAAATCTTTCTCGGAAGTGAATTTTCTACTAGGGGGACCGGTAGGGGGTTCTCCCTCCCGGTCCCTCCCCACATTGGAAATCCACTACCCTACACCCACCCCCTCCCCCACCCCAATCGGAAACTTCTAGCAACGTCCCTGTTAACAACTTGTGGAGATTGCCGTGGAGAAAGCTGTCACAACGCCGGCGGGCCGTCCATAGACGAGAGCGGCGACTAACCTTCTGCTCAACATTTCAGTCAGTCTGTGATTGTTGTGTTTTGCGGTCAGCCTCTTGTAGCTGTTATGTGAATTTTCTATCTGTATAATATTCGACAAATGGCCACCTGATACAATTTGTAAACCCCTTCATTCTCTTCTTATCTTTTTTCACAATTGGATATCCTTAGAAAAATCGATTTTGATTTTCTTGGCGGCCCAATTGATCGCCTTACCGGGATATCTTAATCGCACTCGAGCAGTTTTTTGTGTAGCTTTGGAAATCTTCTTTTGATCAAATAATATAATAACACTTTGGCCAGCCGCTGATTTGTCGCGGTTCTCGGACGAGAAGGCCATGGTTACCCCTGTACTCCCAACTGCCTCCCTATTCCCACGCTTCTCCTCTCCTCCCAACACTCGGAGACGAACTGCTTGATAATATCCCTTGTCCCATTCTTCCCAATCTCTCCGATTAGCATATTAACCCTCTCCTTTGAGTCTCCCCCTAAATATCGACGGTTTCGGTGAAATTGGAACATACAAATTGACTATATTCGTTCCTACGTTGGATGTACTGAATTTCAGTAGCCGAATTGGACGCCAATTTGAAAAAATCGCTTCCAACACATTTCCACAAGGCGGTATTTAGCTATCGGATTTTGGATATGTTCACCAGGGACCAGTCCTGCACCCATTTAAACCAAAATTCGATGTTACTAATGTTTTCCGGGTTCGCCCAAATTTCCAGCTCTCAACGCCGGGCTGTATTAACAAATTTGCAACTCTCAATTTGAAAAAAAACTGATCATGTGGGCATAAAGTGTGCTTGCAGAAAAAAAAAGTGGTGGCACGTGGATCCAGTGCCCCCCCCCCCCCCCTCTCTATCCCTCCACCTCCACCATAGCGTACCACATCAGGATGCCCAACAAACCTTGGGAACGAGCTACTTCTATATAATTTCCACTGGTAACTATGATCCGTTTTATTATATGAACTCAGAATTGGGGGAAAAAAATACTCTGATATTATTTTTATCTCTCTTTTCAGACAACCTATATGCCAATAGTACTTTATGGTCCATCTCTTGCCTTGAATGCAGGTAAGTGTGTAAGAAGAGGATTTTGTAGAGTTCTGTGGCGAGGGAACTCATCCCTCGAGGTACAAATGCTGAATTTTAGGGGTGGGCGAGGGCGATGTTATTGCCCGGGGAAGGGGCTTCACGAAGATTACCGATTCGAGGGGAAATGTAAACGTGTAACTCAAGTTTAAGTACATCATCAGTGGTTTAGTTGGAATATTTGTCAGTCGGGATTATATGTAGAATAAACGAATAGTGTTTTCAAGTAAAAAATTTATTCTACGAGTAGGATTAAGAATGAAACTGTCCAGCCTCTGGCTAGTCGGTTTCATTCCTAATCTTACGAGTAGAATAATTTTTTTACTTGAAAACACTATACGTTTATTTTGTTTATCCCATAAATCATTTACAGGTCAGTCGCAGCGAAATCGTGCTGTTGCCCGCTACAAAACAATGCGAGAAGTGAGGAGCACATTGGTCCAATTCGATCGACAAGCAAAACTACCAATAATAAACAAAGGGCAGTGATGCATTTCTGTCTAAAAAATTCCCCTACAAACTTGAGCTATACTTGCAAAAGTACTTTATTAAATGAACAATGTTTATTTTTCTTATTTTCGTTGTTTATTGTTGTTGTTTTTTTTCGTCGTCGATTCAACTTGAGTTTCATAAACAAAGCAGACGACACGTCATTCGTTTATTTACACTTTCCTAATTTGGAAAATGAAACATCACTCATCATGCCCCCGCCTTTCACAATCGAACTTCTATTCTTTTCAACGCAGCGTTCGATTGATTTAATTTGTGTTTTTGTTAATTGTTGTTCATTTTATTGTTAGGCAGAGTTGAAATGTGTCATATATCTTGAAACTAAACATTTAAGCGACGGTCGGCGTTTGATAAACGTCGGTCCATTATGTCTCCCACAAGCGTAAAAAGGTCACGACAACACGATTTAGCGGTAGAGGTCAGAGGTCAACAAATCCGGCTCTACTACAGGAATAAATTCTTTCAGTGTTAAACCTACGGGAAAAATTTATCACCCTACTAGGTGAATAAAGCAAAAAAATATCCAAGGCTTCTGTTGTTCGAATAAACGGCCATTTATGGGATAAAGTTAGATAATTCGAGACTTCTTGGAAGTTTAGTAGTGGATACTATGAAATGAAATATACATATGGTAGTCGTGGCACATCTTATTCAATTAAAACGTACCTTACTCAGAGGCGGCGGAAGTTCCAAAAAAGTGGGGAGTCTATTATGATCCCCGGTGAGTCTGGAGGTTGGATGTGGAAATCTCACCCGAGGGGCAAGATATTTGAACCAGACCCGAGGCTTGATAAGGTTCTGGGTCAAATAACTTGCCACGAGGATGAGATTTCACCATTCCCACCTTCAGACTCATCGAGGATGATTTTTCTCCCCCCACACGAGGATTACGTCATTATAGATAATTGGCGGTCACGTGCTGACATACCCAATTTATCAAGTCGTAGTCCTTTCGAAAAACGAACAATTTCATCGGAAAGATCGTACAAAAGTTAGGTATATACCACAGGTATATACTAAAAAATTGATTTGTAACACTGTTCGTCAAGGGAGTTAATGAATTTGCGCGTGTCAAACTCTAATGTAAAGGGCATTGTGAGATTATTGATCGATCGATAAATTCGCGCAGTGATATTATTAAATCTGCAGAGAAACATGGGGTTGAAACAAATCAACATTGTTGATTTTGAATGGCACGTGGATTACATGCGGGAAATCGTGAAGCCATTTTGTTTATTTACAATTGTGGAGACGATGATGAAATACTAGTTTTGGCGACCTAATAAAATATGCAAATGAGTATGTCACGTGGGGTGGGTGGGATAGAAATATCCCACCCTGCTATTTCACCCTGGACACGCGTATGTTTCAAGTATAGTGGGGGGAGCCTTTCTAGGTACCGCAAGGGTATAGGATGGAAAAACATTTGTTTCTTTTTTTTTTTTGGAGTGGGGGGGGGGGGAGGGGGTCAATGGTGGTGGGGTGGCGTGTTCATGCAAAATATATAAATTTATATACGCTATCCCTCACCCTTGAACCTACTCTATTTACGACACTAACCTCAGCGTATTTATTTTCTTTTGTTTTTACTTAACCCTTAGAACCCTGGTAGTATCTTCCATATGCAATTGGAAGAGGCCATATTCATTATTTGTGAGCAGACCAATTAATATTTTCATTGTGCAGCCTCAGAGCTGCACGGTGAAAATATTGATTGGTCTACCTGAAGTTTTGAAATGGCGACGAAGCAACATCAGAAACACGTTTTCAGTTGCATCGCGCATGCGTTAAGTTGGGGGATAACGGAAATATTTCATATGAACAAGACGGGCAACTCTATATGAAATCGCCTGGTTCTAGATCACATGAAGACTCATTTGTTTGGCTTCTTCCGCGTGTTTTGGTTCAGCTTGGAACCAAATTTGACGTAGATTTCTTTGAATGTATTACTGGTGATGTGTGTCCTGCTAAGTCCAAATATTAAATGTAGTCTTGTAAGAAATTATATGATAAAGGCGAATCAGCATCAACGACGAAAATGTCCCGGTTGGAAAAAATATTTCTTGGTGGTGTGTCACACATCCAGCCCTGTTAATTCACCCTCAGCAATCAGCAGTGCCGAGGAAACGAAAAATATCCACAGCAAAAATACTGCCGAGGATGGCTGCTTCAGAAAGCCTTGTGGTGGCAGAAATTGCACAACTTCCAGGTACACGAGGGATCAAACCATGTGGGCTGCACTACGCAGTATTGCTAATCTTACAATTTACAGTACAAGATACAGCATAACCACTAGAAACTGTGTGTTGTGCTTCTTCTATGTTGATAACACCAGAATCTGACATCAGTTTCTGGAAATTTCTGTAAGAGCTTTCCAGAAACTGATGTCAGATTCTAGTGTTCTCAACATAGAAGCAGTGAGATACTTAGTTTGTGGTTATGCTGCATCTTATTTTCACTCATACTCTACATATTGAGCAAGTCGCCTGCTTACTTAAGATTTTTTCTCCGCATTCACAAGGTTCATGATATTGGCATGATCTAATTGAGTGAAAGATTCTGCACGTTGATTGTGATTATATATACACATGTATCTCGAACTACTTTCACATGTTAAAGTTACTTGAAAGTTTTCACTTCGCCGCATACTACATCTACATGGCAACTGAGATTCTGCCCAGCCCCCTGGTGATTTTTATACAATCGAACAGGCTCCACAGCAATTTCCGTAGAAGCACCAGTTTTCCACAGCAGTTTTTTTTGCTGAGAAAACAAGGGTGAATTACCAGGACTGCACATCACTGAACTCACTTGGCGATATCCCTGCTTGGAACGAGAATGAGATAACAAAATATCATAAACTAAAGCAAATGTATGTACTGCACATAACTTATGAGAGCCTTGTAACCTGTTCACACTTTTCTGGGTGAGGTTATCATACTTATGCTGTACTGTGATCGGGGAAAACCGACAGAGATTTTCGATTGGATCGACAATGGATCGCCATCCGGTTGGAATTAGCTTTCCACCTTTTACCCATAGTGCTGGAGAATTTCATCCATTTGAATGGAAATGCGAGAATATTGAATCTCAGATGCTATTTTCGGTTGTTTTTTCGAGATTAAATAATGATTGCACTCTGTTTTATTTATTAAATCTGGACCTACTGGTATATAAGTTTATTTTATTTTATTTCCATTCGTTACCCCCCCCCCCCCCCCCCCCCCCCAAAAAAAACAAAAAAAAACAAATCCTATTCCCACACCCATTCGCTGAAAATGGTATTCCACTCCCAGCATCGTATTCCACTCTCAGCGATGACGAACTTTTTAGCTCACCTTGACGAAGTCAAGATGAGTTTATCTAATCGCTCTCCGTCCGTCGTCCGTCAACAGCATGTTTTGGGCTTCTCCTCCAAAACCACTGGACCAATTGAATGAAGCGAAAGTTTGTATGAGTGGTGGTGCTGAGGTGGCATTGCATTTTTGTTCAACTCAACATGCTCAGCCCCATTGGAAGGAGTGGAGAAAATGCTCCAAATGGTTTTTTTTTAAATCTTCTCATGAACCAGCAAGTACAATGACTTGATATTTGGTATGGAGCTTCCTTTTGAGGTGTAGATTCAAGTTTGTTCAAAGGAAATTCGTGAAGCAATATTTGCCTTTGTAATGGGAGGGGGGGGAAGATTTTGGGCCTGCCCAAAATTTCAATTTTCTGAACCGATGGTCCCATTCGAACCAAATTTGGTTTGTGATATTATTGGGTCAAAAGTACTTGATTCATGCAAAAAAAACAATTCCCGTGTCCCCGTGCTAAGGAGCTAAAAATAGAAATATTTGCAAACGCCAATATTTCCCAAACCTCACGGAACAGAGAACTGTTATTTGGAATGAAGCATCCTGAATGGTTAAAAAAAATTGCCATCGGCTGTAACAGGATGTTCCAGAGGGCATTGGAAAAATGCTGAGTCATTATATTTGCAAAAATTAAAAAAACTTTTTCTCTAGAACCAATGATCAGAATCTTTTGATATTTGGCATACAGCCTCCATAGGGAGGGGGGGGGGGGGGGGGTGGTCAGATATAAGTTTGTTAAAATAAAGCCCCTCGGTTCATATTTGGGCTCAATACAGGAGCTGGATTTTTAACTTAGGGCAATATGGGGAGTAATCTTTAAAAATTGTTTTCCTCAGACACACCAGTCAGAATGCTTTGATATTTGGTACATAACACCTCTAGGGGGGTCAGATTCAAGATGGTTCAATTCGAGCCCGAATTTCAACTTGGTGAAATATGAGGAAATTTCTTTAATAATACTCCTTCTTCAGATCCACCAGTCAGAATCCTTTCATATTTGGCATACAACATCTCTAGGGAGGTCAGATATAGGTTTGTTCAAATCGGGTCCCTGGATTGATATTTGGGCTCCCTATCCCCCCCCCCTCCCGAATTTTAATTTAGTGCAATATAAGGACATTTCTTTGAAAAGCTTCTTATCCAGATCCACCGATCCAAATGGATTCATATTTGGCATACAACATCTCTAGGGGGATCAGATTTCAGTTTGTTCAGTCTGAGAGCTTGGGTTTGTATTTGGGCTCAGTACAAGAGCACGAATTTTAACTTAGTGCAATGTGAGGAAATTTCTTTAAAAACCTTCTTTTTCAAGATCTACCAGCCAGAATCCTTTTATATTTGGTATACAACATCTCTTGGGGGTTAAATTAAAGTTTGTTCAAACCGGGCCTCTGGGCTCATATTTGGGCTCCCTATGGTAGCCCGAATTTTAACTTAGTGCAATATAGGGAAATTTCTTTAAAAATCTTCTCCAGATCCACCAGTCAGAATCCTTTCATATTTGGCATATAACATATCCAGGAGGGTCAAATTCTCTGTTTTTTGTTTAAAATCGGAGCCCTGGGCTCATATTTGGGCTCCCTATAGTAGCCCGAATTTTAACTTAGTAATGTCTTCAAAAAAATTCTTGTCCAGACCCATCAATCCAAATGGTATCATATTTGGTATACAACATCTCTGGGGGTGGGGGGGGGGGGTCAAATTCAAGTTTGTTCTAATCGAGATCCAGGTTAATATTTGGGCTCCCTATTGGAGCCCGAATTTTAACTTGGTGCAATATGAGGAAATTTCTTTAAAAAATCTTCTTTTTCAGATTCACCAGGCAGAATCCTTTCATATTTGGTATACAGCATATCTGGGGGTGGGGGGTCAGATTCAAGTTTCTTCAACGCGAGTGTGTGGGCTAAGATTTGGGTTCCCCACGGGAGCCCGAATTTTAACTTAGTGCAATCTTGGGGATAATCTTTAAAAATCTTCTTCAGATCTACAAGTCAGAATGCATTCATATTTGGTATACAACATCTCTAGGGGGGCGGGGGTGGGGGGGTGGGGTCAGATTCAAGTTTGTTCAAATTGGGTCCCTGGTTCATATTTTGCCTACCTATGGTAGCCCAAATTTTAACTTAGATCAATATATAAGGAAATTTTTTTTAAAAATCTTCTTCAGATCCATGAGTCAGAATCCTTTCATATTTGATATACGGCATTTCTAGTTCACAACTCAGAACTCTTAGTCCGATTTTTAACAAAATTTAATATGCAGCATACGTGAGAAACAGATATTTGATTTAAATGAAAACAATTAACCCTAACTATCGAGGGACTCAATGGGTGCTAAAATTAGAAACACAATTCCAATTTAATTTTATAAGCAGCCATGTTTATTAAGTACCCTCTAGAGGTGTGTAACTAAGATTAATCCACATAAGTTGTATATTAAGGGGCTCCATAGGGGAACTACACTTTGTACATTATGATTAACTGAAGAAAAGGCATGATGCTTGAACTATTGTAGTCACTACTGAGGGGCTCAAGGATTGACAATGGATCGTTTGGAGATTGATTGCTTAATGTAGATTCATTCAAATCGGTTAAGTTGGATCAATTATAAAAGGTTGTTTTTGGAAAACAAATAAGGAGAAAATACAATAAATATAAAAGTTCACTGCTCGGATACAAGTACGATTTTTTCCTCTGGTGGGCCGCGCGGATTATTTCACTCAACTAACGCCTCGTGACATAATCCGCGCGCCCCACTCGAGGATAAAAATCGTACTCGAATCCGAGCAGTGAAGTATTGTCTATATATTAATACCACCGATATCTCCTCAATACCATAGTAGTTTGCCAATCAATTCTGGCTTGTTGAAAACGAGAGTCTCGATTTTTCTCAATTCGTATCATGCCTGTCTTAAACGAGCCTATTTATTTATTTATTTATTTATTTATTTATTTATTTATTTATTTATTTATTTATTTATTTATTTATTTTGGCAAATCGTGACCGCAACATGAAGATAAAGTCAAGTTTATAACCATTTTTTCCATTTTGGAGGACGTCAAGTGCAAGCATTAGTGACTAGGTCAGTAGTAGAGTATGTTACCGACCAAGCCTTATTGGCAGAACCCCGGGCATGACCCCGGAAGTGACGTCATGTCACGTGACCCAGTGGCGCCATGTTTGGTTGTCATGGTAACCCGCGTGAGCGGCCATCTTGTGACGTTATTCCATCGTGATACGTGGTGCTAATGCGCATGCGCAGCGCGTGTTGTTAGGGTGATACGTGTTTTCATCGGCCATTTTGTATACTAGAGGCCACCATGTTGGTTTATATGGTAGCACATGGTTGCTGTGTTACCCCAAAGGCTTCTTATAGGACAGGTGTATATTCGGAGGGTATGTTCCTTTGTACAAGAGTAATTTCCCGATTCGAAGAATTACAAAAAAATAAACCCGACAATCTCTCCAAATCACCAAAATCCACCCAAAATTACCGAAACGGACTTGTATTCCCCCATTTTATCGGCTTAGCACGTAGTGCTATGGTACCGAGTGAGGCCCCTGGGGAAAGTTCGATTGAATAAGAGTAAATCTAATTACCACAAGCAACCCGACAATCCCACCAAATCACCAAAATCCACTTTATTTGATATGGATTCTTTAAAAATCCCTTTTAGAACCACCATACCATGGATTTTAATAGTAGCGCGTAATGCTATAGTACTGAGGTTCCCCCTTTGGATTATAGCCAATTGATAGACAACCTCCATGAAAGCCTACATCATCCCTAAAGCCAAGAGTAGTTACTGATAAGTGATTGCTCGAACGACTCGAATCCCATCGAGCAAATAAGCCATAGAGTATTTACTCGAACGAGTAACTCGCACATACGACTTTTAGCCTCATTTCGGTATTTGAGGATACCTATGACCTGGTATTGTATTATTTGAGGATACATATCGAGAATACCTTCTGGAGAATCACTTTTTTGTCGTATGAGGCCATGAGAGCTATGAGAAAAGCCCTCAATGAGGTCCAATTTACTATCCCTCTTAGCCTCATTTCTTTGAGGCCATGAGGGCCATGAAAAAATCCCTCGTTGAGGTCTAATCTACTATCCCACTAGCCTCATCTCGATATTTAACAAAAATATCCCGTGGCACCCCAATTTCAGCACCCCTTTTTAGAAAAGTCTGGCCTTCTGCACCCCTTTTTAGTCGTATGAGGCTATGAGAAAAGCCCTCAATGAGGTCTTATTTACTATCCCTCTTAACCTCATTTCGTTTGAGGCCATGAGGGCCATGAAAAAATTCGTCAACGAGGTCTACTTTACTATACCTCTTAGCCTCATCTCGATATTTAACAACCATATCCTGTGGCACCCCAATTTCAGCACCCCTTTTTGGAAAACGTCTGGACTTCGGCACCCCTTTTTAGTCGCTATGAGAAAAGCCTTCAATGAGGTCTAATTTACTATCCCTCTTAGCCTCATTTCGTTTGAGGCCATGAGGGCCATGAAAAAATCCCTCAATGAGGTCTAAATTACTATCCCTCTTAGCCTCATCTCGATATTTAACAACCATATCCCGTGGCACCCCAATATCAGCACCCCTTTTTGGAAAAGTCTGGCCTTCGGCACCCCTTTTAGTCGTATGAGGCCATGAGGGCTATGAGAAAAGCCCTCGATGAGGTCTAATTTACTATCCCTCTTAGCCTCATTTCGTTTGAGGCCATGAGGGCCATGAAAAAATCCGTCAACGAGGTCTAATTTACTATCCTTCTTACCCCCATCTCGATATTTAACAACCATATCCTGTGGCACCCCAATTTCAGCACCCCTTTTTGGAAAACGTCTGGACTTCGGTACCCCTTTTTAGTCGTATGAGGCCATGAGGGGCTATGAGAAAAGCCCTCATTGAGGTCTAATTTACTATCCCTCTTAGCCTCACTTCGGTATTTAAGGATACCTATGACCCAGCTCCTATATGGCTCCTATACAGCTCCTATACAGGTAGTCTTAAACGGCTTCCATCTTATCTCCAAAGCTCCAAGGCCACTACCTATGTATGATCTATCCGTCCTATCATTAGCTTCTACAGCAGTCACCCAATACTATAATCTTCTGCCACTCTTGCTGCCTTGAACTATTACTTCTGGTCATCCAATACTATAGTCTTCTACCACTGTTTCAGCTTTTACCATTACTACTGACTTGTAACACTACTTCCTAGCTATACCTTCACTCAGGCCTTCAAAATATTCAATCATATTGCTTCATTTCCCCCGTATAACACCTATACTACGTGCTAAGCCGATAAAATGGGGGATACAAGTCCGTTTCGGTCGTTTTGGGTGGATTTTGGTGATATGGAGAGATTGTCGGGTTTATTTGGGTTATTCTACGAATCGGGAAATTACTCTTGTACAAAGGAACATACCCTCAGAACATACCCCTGTCCTATAAGAAGCCTCCGGGTAACATAACAACAACGTGCTACCATAGAAACCAAGATGGCGGCCTCCAGTATACAAAACGGGCCGACGGAAACACGTATCACCCTAACAACACGCGTTGCGCATGCGCACTAGGTCACGTATCACTATGACGATGAGGTCACAAGATGGCCGCTCACAAGCGTTACCATGACAATCAGACATGGTGCCACTGGGTCACGTGGCATGACGTCACTTCCGGCCGGGATCCTGCCAAGAAGGCCCGATCGGGTACGTGATCCCCTACTTAGGTCTTATATGACCAGTAAGACAGATCTTGTTTACCACAGTAAACAAGCACTGCTTCACTTCCCGGGGTATCCACGGAGGTTAAACGACTCTGTCGTGATCATTGTTCACACTGGCCCGAAAATGTCCGGTGCCAAAATTTTTAGCCATCCTGGATATTTTTGTGCTAAATAAAATTTTTAGGTGCTAAAGTGTGTGTGGTGGAGGGTAGGGGGTCACTCTGTGTTTTTTTTTCTCAGTTTGATCCAAATAAATTTATCAAGCTTGAAAAATGAAAAGGCAGTTTTTTTTCAATAGTAACGGACATATGGTCACGGAAAAAAAAATCAACAGAACTCAAAAGTTCTGACAAAATCCTCGTTAGGCGAAAAGGCGGAAACTTAAAACAAAGTCGTGTGCGTGGGGGGGGGGGGGGGGGGGGGGGGCGCTATGAGAGTAACTCTTAAAGATTATCTTACTTGAAATAGGACAGCACTGCATCCCGGAAATAAAGCCCAGAAAGATAATCTAAGGCCCTTATATCAGGTCTTAGATGTTCCAATACACACTCTTATCAGATCAACGATCAACATATAATCGCATACACGATTAGGTGAACAAAAATGGTAGCCCAAAAGTGTTACTTGAGCAACATGTCGTGGGACTATATGATTTGACAAGTGTACGGCCAAACGAAAATAGATCGATAAGTGCCGGCTTGTTTGTTTCATGAAAGCTGCTGTGCCACATCCATCGGCGAAGGCCACATTTAGCTCCAACCCCAACTGGGGAGTATGGGGGAAGTGCTGCACATGCATGCACTGACATCTCCTGGTGACGATATCAATTCTAGTTTAAGTGATTAGAGCCCCACCCCCACCTTTGCCTCACACACCCTCATCAGTTGACGATTTGGGGAAAACATCCCTGATGTATAAAACATGTTTTTGTTTCAAGTGCGGATTTTTTTTTTAAAACCCTCTAACTAATACGGCTATGAAATAACTGAAAATTATACATTTCTGCCTCGAAAACAGAGCTTATGACCACTCATTGGACCGATATCGTCGATGCAAAAAAAAGTTATTTTTTTGACCAAATAAATCAAAAAAAAAATAATAAAATTTGGCGCCGATTTGGTCAAATGTGGTCGGTAGTTTGGATGAAGGATTTTCAAAAAAATAAAGGTGCATGTATTGTTGCAAAATTGGTTTCCACGTTGTGAACATTTTGTTCTCGTCCATTTTTGTATTTACACTTGGTCTTCGGAAAAGAGGTGTTTTTTTCACTTGTATAATGTCTGTTACAAATAGAATATTCTTTGAAAAAGAAAATTGTGTCATAAAGAACAAATAGAAGGATATTAGCATGCACACTGAGTTACAGGATATCTAATGTTTATGGTCCTAAAAATTAGATCATTGGTGATAATTGTATAATAACAGAAAATATAAACACATTGTGTTGGCACTCACACAAGTA
This sequence comes from Pictodentalium vernedei, assembly GCA_031216915.1. Taxonomy (NCBI): domain Eukaryota; kingdom Metazoa; phylum Mollusca; class Scaphopoda; order Dentaliida; family Dentaliidae; genus Pictodentalium; species Pictodentalium vernedei. The sequence goes on along the minus strand of CM062297.1, from coordinate 573,095,435 downwards.
CTCAGACCTGCAAGTATTTTTTCACTCTAATTCCTTGCATAAATCTTTAGTAGTGAGAGTCACAGAGTCGAATATTTACTGTGTTTGTTGTAAAATGGTTGCCTAATTTTTAATTCCAACGTCTCCTCCTCTCCACTGGGTCATATATCGACTCGTCCTAACGGACTCGTCGATATATGCCAAGAGACTTGGTCTCGACTTCAACACACATGGTAATAAGTGCCTCGAAAAAAATGCTCTTTAAAAGTGAGATTATCAAATATTT